>VZQC01008045.1:2664192-2712525 GCA_009823505.1 Rhizomys pruinosus | reverse complement strand
TATATATATAATGTGTGTGTTTGTGTGTGTGTGTGCGTGTGTGTGTGTGTGTGTGACACCTATACTAAAATTATTTCACCTGAAAATAAACTGTATGTTAATTCCAAATCATATTTCAGGATTCACATTTTCCCCTTTTAATTTTATCCTACTCTAAAATATGCAAGCATACCCTCCACCCTTGTACTAAAATTATAAAGTCTGAAAATAAGTAGTAGGTTAATTCTAGAGCCCATTAAGGGATTCACATTGTAAGAGCACGGTTGCTTTTAGATAAAGAGAAATATAACATTAATGTTACTCAATTTGCCTTACTTGACCACATATGAGGGATATCATTCATTGTTTGTTTTTCAGAGACTGTTACCTCACTCAGCATAATATCTTCTATTTCCATCCATTTATCTTCAAAGTTCATGATGTTATCTTTCTTTACTGCTGCATAGAACTCCACTGTGTAGATGTACCATATTTTCGCTATCTACTCCTTGGTTGAGGGGCATTTGGGTTGGTTCCAGCTCTTTGCTATTGTGAAGAAAGCTGTAATAAACATGGCTGTGCATGTATCTTTGCAGTAGGATGAGTCTTGTAGGTATATACCCAGAAGTGGTATGACTGGGTCAGGTGGTAGACTCATTTTGAGTCTTTAAACATTTTTCCACACTGCTTTCCACAGTGGTTGTATGATTTTACATTCCCTTCAGCAGTGGATGAGTGTTCCCCTTTCCCTACAACCTTCCCAGAATTTGGCGTCTTTTGTTTTCTTGTGCCCAACCAGTCTTATCAGAGTGAGGTGATATCTTAAAGTGATTTTAATTTGTATTTCTTTAAGTATTAGAGATGTTGAACACTTTTTAAGGTGTTTCTCAGCCATCTTTACTTCCTCGATGGTGAAGTATCTGTTCAGCTCTTTACTCCATCTTTTGAGTAGGTCATTTGTTTTCTTAGTTTGTTTGTTTTTTTTTTTTTTTCTAATTTATATATTCTGGAAGTTAATGCTATGTCAGATGTATCAGCAGTGAAGATTTCCTCTCTGTGGGTTTTCTCTTCACTTCACTGATTGTTTCTTTCATGGTACAGGAGATTTTGTGTTGAGTTTGCTTATTTCTTTACATAAAAATAGGGCTGGAGAGATAGCCTAGCGGTTAAGAGCACTGACTGCTCTTGCAGAGGATCCGGGTTCGATCCCCAGCACACACATGGCGGCAAAGAACCGTCTGTAACTCCAATTCCAGGAGAACTCCAGTTCCAGGGGAATCCGACACCCTCTTCTTACCTCCGCGGCATTGCACAACACGGGTGCACAGACCTACGTGCAGACAGTACATTCATACACATACAAAAATAAATAAAATTTTAAAAAATATTGATATTTTAAATATTTCACTATCTACATTTTTTTAAATATTGACCTTTGAGAACTTCTTACAAAGGATTTTGTTCACATTCAGAATGTTCTTCCATCTACACCCCAATGTTACTTACTACGGTCCATTATTATTTTCCTTTTTTTAAAGGCCTATTGAGTCCAACATGTGTGCTTTACATGTTCTTGGATATGTGTCTATCCTTTGCAGTCTGGGCAACCTGTCAGGTCTCACATACCTGAAGAAAACTATTTCTCCCTTTACCAGCAGCTATCCATTCAGTGATGACGGGCATTTCTGGCCTATCTTCCCATCCATACTTGTTTTTTGCTCTTCCACATGCCATAGCAAATGCTGTGGGTTCATATGTGCACCTGCTCTGTTGTGCTCAAATAACGTTTCCCTTATATTCATCTACCAGCTCTTGCTCTTGGAATCTTTCCAACCCCTCCTTTATAGTGAGTCCTGGACCTTGGAAAGAGTGGATGTGATATAAATATCCCATTTAAGCCTGAGCACTCATAATCTCTTATTCTCTACACCTTGAAAGTTGTGTCTGTGTTCATTGCCATCTGATAATGTAATTCCCTTAACAGGCTGTAGAATTAACCCACCTCTTATTTTTTGATTTTGTAATCTTGGTAGATGGGTGGAGGATATGTAGGCATATTTTACAGTAATATAAATTTTAAAAGGAAAAATATGAATCCTGAAATACTATATGGAATTGACAGTTTGTGTACAGATTATATAATTTTAGTATAGGTATGAAGTGTATATATGCATATGTTGAAGTGATACAGTTTGGAGGGAACAACAACAGCAGAGAATCTGGGACAGGGAACTGACTGAAACAGTAAAGTTCCCCCAAGGATAATAATCCTCTGCTTTGAAAAACTTTGAAAAGAATCAGAAAAAGATACAGGGCAGGGATGTAAGAAGTTTCTCTGAAGAGAGTTTAGATATACACTAATCTTTAGGAATCAGTTTAAAACCACAACTATTTAGCAGAATAGAAGTACAAATACATTCTCCCCTATACCCTGTGACCTATCTAACTGTTCTTGACAACAATGACATAATGGGCTTCAATCAGAAGGTGCTTGGTTGGTCCCAGACATTTGTGCCACTATTTCCCAGGGGACATATCTTGCAAAGCCAGTTGTTATTGTAGCTTACATGTTTGACAGCTGGGTAAGATTGATGATTACTTTTCTCTCTCAGTGAAATGCATAGCATCTTTCTAGTACTATGAATGTTACCCAGTAGAGATGAAGCTTCTAGGTCAGCACCAGCTGGGTCTCCATATTCGGCGTAAATATACATATGAGGCATCCACAGCAGTAAGACTTAACTGAGCACAACAGCAATAGCCAGTACTGTTTGATGGTCTATAGGAGCTCCATGGTCAACACTGAAAAAGAGGGTGTCTCATTCTAGTATTGATCTTTCTAATCGATAGCCTGTTTAGTTATTTTGCTATAGGGTAACTTTTAAACTCTCTTGATAGTGCATATGTATCTACTGAATGATGCTTCTACAGTAGGTTTCCATATGTCATTTTCTAAAGGATTTTACTATTATTCTTTTTTTCTCCCTCTTCAGTCCAAACCTCCCATTCTCTGCCCCATTTAACCTTTCCTATCTCATTATACTCCTTTCTCAACTTATATTGCTGCATTCTAGTACTCTCCCACGACTTCTCTAGGAACCTTATTGATTTTCTGACATCTAAGGATTTTTTCAATTGAAATATACCCATCTAAAGATTCAAATCTAGCACCAACGTCTGAGAGAGAAGGGGGATTGTTTGTCTTCTAGGACTGGGACACATCACTTAGAATGATTGCTTCCAGTTCTATCCAATTGACTACAAATTACATCATTTAATTTTCTTTTTGAGACAAGGTCTTCCGCCAGCCCCAGCTGGCCTGGAACTCACTCTGTAGACCAGGCTGGCCTTGAATTCACAGAGATCTGCCTGCCTCTGCCTCCTGAGTGCTAGGATTAAAGGCGTGCATCACCACACCCAACTTCATTTTTCTTAATAGCTGGATAATATTCCACTGTGCAAATGTGCCATGCTTTATTACTTATTCATTAGTTGATATACATCTAGGTTGTTTGCATTTCCTAACTATTGTAAATAGAGCATCAGTGAACTTCATATATTTGTCCTTATTTCATAGTCCTTTTCCATTTTATATAGTAAAATTAATAAAGCTCATTTACATTCCATATTTTAATCCCATAAACAATTTTTATCATTCTAGTGCACAAATAGCTGATCATATAAACCTACAGTAACAATATAATTTTATTACTGTTTTAGTTTTCAAAAACTTCAAAAATCCAGTAATCTTTTGGATATTTTCATTTCCATGCATCCAACTACTGCTAAATTTAGGTATCTATTTATAAAATTATTAACATTTGGATTTTTTTCCTAAGAAGTTATTCCATTTGTTCCTAACATATGAGTGTATTTTTGTCATGTTTTAAGATAATATATATTCATATTACCTATTGCCTATGTTCTGAATATTGTTTCCACAGCTCTATTATTTATGTACTTTATATATTTTTAATTGTTTAAATTTTTATTTATAATATTTAGTTTCTTTTTCTATCTACATGCTATTCTTTTATAATGTAATTTGACTTTATTTCCCAGATCGTCAATTTTAGCAGCAACATTTTCTTATGAATTGAACTTTTGTTAAAATGTTAATGTCTACTGTAACATATAATGATAAAGTGTCAAAGCTTCTGCTACCAGTGGTTATCAAACATGGTTGATTCATTCCATGCCAACTGCTTTCATCATCCTCCTTAGGGAAAACACAAAATTATTCTAGATATTTATATCAATCAAGACCTGGAAATGTCACTAACAGCATTGGCAAATAGAAACATGAATGGTGATAAATATACAAATTTCAGAATACACCCAACCTTGAATCTCACTCCCATGAAATTGAATTATCCAAACTTACAAAACTATCCACCTCTTTTGCCTTCTAGTGAAAAGACTAAAATCATTGTCTTAGACCAAATGTTGTTTGGAAGTATGATCCTAGATTTGCCTTCAGGCAATACGATTTATCTGTGAGGAGTTAAGGAAAATGCAAAAATTACCAGCTTGTCAGATTAATCTCCCTGCTTTTCAGCTTAATTTTTAGTAACATAAGAGATTGTTATTGAATGTTGAACTGATTAATTCCTTCAATTAAATTGTCCCAAGGCTATTTCTTAAACCCAAATAGGTCCCTTAAGGCAGGGGGACCAGAAAGTAAGTTCAACTAGCTATAGTAGTTCTTTCAACAGGTGCATCTTCGTTGGGATCTCAATTAAGAAATTTGAGAAGAGAGCAAGTTTTGTAAGTTTTCATAAATTACAATAAAGTATATATTGATTCAGAAGTAATGTAAAATATATAAATATATTCAATTCTTATTTCTGTGATACTGATTCTTCTCATGCTGAAATAAAAATGTCATTGGTTTGCTTTATTTGATTTTAAATTATTTTTTCATAGAACCCTTCCTTTTTTAAATTTTTATTTGTTTTTCTAAGAGATTCTACAATATAAGAGCACAGTTGTTTTCAGATCATATTTTGCTATACAATTAGGTAATTGGTGCTAGCATCCACAGATAAGGGATACCATTCCTGCTTTGTTTTTCTGGGACTGTGTTACTTCACTCAGCATGATATCTTCTAGCTCCATCCATTTACCTGCAAAATTCATGATGTCATCTTTTTTTACCACTGCATAGAACTCCATTGTGTAGATGTACCACATTGTCTCTTTCCACTCCTCAGTTGAAGGGCACTTGGATTGGTTCCAGCTCTTTGTTATTGTGAAGTGAGCTGCAATAAACATGGCTGTGGCCAGGCATGGTGGCACATGCCTTTAATCCTAGGACTCGGGAGGCAGAGGCAGGTGGATCTTTGTGAGTTCAAGGCCACCCTGGTCTACAGAGTGAGTTCCAGGACAGCGGGGACTACAGGCTACAGGGAGACCCTGTCTCAAAAAGACCAAAAAAAAAAAAAAAAAAAAGCATGTTTGTGCATGTATCACTATGGTAAGATGAGTCTTGTGGCTATATACCCAGGAGTTGTATCGTTGGGTCAGGTGGCAAGTTCATTCCAAGTCTTCCAAGGGCTCTCCACACTGCTTTCCATAGTGGCTATAGGAGTTTACAATCCCACCAGCAGTGGATGAGTGTTCCCCTTTCCCCACAACCTCTCCAACACTTGGTGTCATTTGTTTTCTTGATCCTAGCCAGTCTTATTGGAGTAAGATGATATCTTAAACTGGTTTTAATTCACATTTTCTTAATTATTAGCTATTTTATATATATAATATATAATAATATTTCTCAATTATTAGTTGAACACTTTTTAAGATGTTTCTCAGCCATCTCTAATTCCTCACTTGTGAAGTCTCTGTTCAGCTCTTTGCTCCATCTTTTGAGTGGGTCAATTGTTTTCTTTCTTCTTTGTTTTTTGAGTACTTGATATATTCTGGAAATCAATGTTTTGTCAGATGTATCTGTGGTGAAGATTTCTTCCCACTCTGTGGGTTTTCTCTTCACTTCCTTGGTTGTTTCTTTTGATGTACAGAAGCTTTTGAGTTTAATGAGGTCCCATTTGTCAGTTGTCCACCTTAATTCTTGCACAGTTGCTGTCTGATTTAAGAAGTCTTTTCCTACTCCTATGTCTTATAGTCTGCTGCCAATTTTCTTCTATAGACTTCAGAGTTTTGGGTTTCACGTTGAAGTTTTTGATCCATCTGGAGTTGACTTTTGTACAGGGTGAGAGGTAAGGGTTTAATTTCTTTCTTCTACAAGTGGTGATCCAGTTTTGCCAACACCACTTGCTGAAGATGCTTTCTTTCCTCCATTGTGTCTTCTTGGCCCCCTTGTCAAATATGAGGTGGCTTACAATGTATGTGCTCAAGTTTGGATCGTTATTTTTGTTCCATTGGTCAACAGGTAATGTTTTTGTGACCATACCAAGCTGTTTTATGACTATAGCCCTGTAGTATAATTTGAAGTCTGGTATAGAGATCCCCCCTGTATTGCTCTTTTCGTTCAGAGTTGCTTTGGCTATTTGGGGTTTTTTGTTTTTCCAAATGAAATTAAGGACTTTTTTCCCCAAACTTGTGAAGAAACTCTTGGGGATTTTAATTGGGATTGCATTAAATGTGTACAAGAGTTTGGGTAAAATGGACATTTTTACTATAATTTTTCCCAATCCATGAGCATGGGACGTTTTTCCATCTTCTGATGTCTTCTTCAATTTCCTTCATCAGGGGTTTACATTTTTTCGTATAGATCTTTGGTGTCTTTGGTTTGGTTTGTTCCTAGGCATTTTATTGTTTTTGAGGCTATTGTGAGTTGGAATGTCTCCTTGTATTCCTTCTTCAGTTGCTTGTTGTTGGTGTAAAGTAAGGCTACTGATTTTTCTAGGTTAATTTTGTATCCTGCCACTTACTGAAACAGTTAATAGTTCTAGGAGTTTTCTGGTGGAGTTTTTAGCATCCCTTAAGTAAACAATCATATCATCAGCAAAAAGGGATAGTTTGACTTCCTCTTTTCCAATTAGTACTCCTTTAATTTCCTTTCCTTGCCTTATTTCCCTAGCAAGTGTTTCAAGCAATATATTGAAGAGGAGTGGTGATAGGGCACAGCCTTGCCGAGTTCATACCTTTAAAGGGAATGCTTCTATCATTTCCCCATTTAAGATGATATTGGCTGTGGGTTTCCTGTATATGTCTTTGATTACATTGAGGAATGATCCCTCCAATCCAATTCCCTCTAGGACTTTAAGCATGAAGGGGTGCTGGATTTTGTCAAAGGCTTTTTCTATGTCAATTTAGATGATCATGTGGTTCTTGTCTTTCAATCCATTTATATGCTTTATGATGTTTATTGATTTTCATATGGTGAACAATCCCTGCATCTCTGGTATGAATCCAACTTGGTCATGATGGATGATCTTCTTGATGTGGGTCTGTATGCGGTTTGCAAGTATTTTGTTGAGAATTTTTGCATCTGTGTTCATTAATGATAAGGGTCTCTAGTTCTCCTTTTTGGTTGTATCTTTGGCTGGTTTTGGTATTAGAGTGAGGCTGGCTTCATAGAAGCAATTTGGGAGCATTCCCTCTGTTTGTATCCTTCTGAACAATTTTAGTAATGATGGCTGTAAGTCTTATTGAAATGTTTTATAGAATTCTGCCATGAAGACGTCTGGGCCTGGGCTTTTATTAGTTGGCAGGTTTCTTATCACATCTTTAATTTCTCCATCTATTATGGGTCTGTTTAAGCTGTCAATCTCTTCTTGGTTGAACTTTGGTGATTCCCAGGATTTCAGATATTCATCCATTTCTCATAGGTATTGAAACTTAGTAGAGTATAGGTTTTTGAAGTATTCCCCTATGATTTTCTGGATCTTTTCATTATCTGTTTTGATATTTCCCCTTTCATCATGGATTCTATTGATTTGGAGTTGTTCCTTCTTTCTTTTGCTTAACTGGGCTAGAGGTCTGTATCTTTCTGCCCTGATTTTTGTTATTTCTTCCTATCTGTTGCATTTTGGGTTCATTTCTTGTTGTCTCTCAAGTGTTTTTAGCTCCAGTATTAGTTTGTTCACCTGTGCTCTTTCTAGTTTTTTTTTTTTTTTTTTTTTTTTTTGTCTTTTTCAAGGGGACAGGTTCTCCCTGTAGCCCCAGCTTTCCTGGAACTCACTCTGTAGACCAGAGCGGCCTTGAACTCACAAAGATCCACCTGCCTCTACCTCCCAAGTGCTATGATTAAAGGTGTGCACCACCACAGCCAGTCTGTTTTTCGAATGCAGGCACCCAGCGCTATAAACTTACCTCTTAGGACTGCTTTTAAAGTATCCCATAGGTTTTATTGTGTTGCATTATCATTGTCATTAAGTTCCAGGAATGCACTTATTTCTTTCTTTATCTCTTCCTTGACCCATTCAGGAGTGTGTTGTTTAGTCTCCATGTGTTCTTGTAGATAGTAGGGCTTATCCTCGTGTTATTGAGCTTTATTGAGCTGTGGTATGATAGGATGCCATTAAATTATTTCAATATTTTTGTATTTGTGGAGATTTCTTCTGTGCCCCAGTATGTGGTCGATTTTGGAGAATGTACCTTGGGGTGCTGAGTAGAAAGTGCATTCTCTGTTATTAGGGTGGAATATTTGGTAGATGTCTGTGAGGTCTGTTTGGTGTATCATATAATTCAGTTCAGATGTCTCTCTGTTCATTCTTTGTCTGGTTGACCTGTCCAAAGGGCTCAGTGGAGTATTGAAGTCCCCTACTATAAGTGTACTGGGGTTAATCTGTGCCTTGAAGTCTTGGAAAATTGTTTTTATAAAGTTTGGTGCAACAGAGTTTGGTGCATGTATATTCATGATTGTGAAATCTTCATGGTCAGTTGCTCCATTCATAAAAATTTAACAGCCTCCTTTGTCTCTTCTGATTTATTTTGTCTGATATTAAAATAGCAACATCTGATTTCTTCTTGGTACCAGTTGCTTGGAATATTTTTTCCATTCTTTCACTTTAAGGTGGTCCCTATCTTTGAAGGTAAGGTGTGTTTCTTGTAGACAGCATATAGATGGGATCATATGGGAATACTTCAAAAACATATACTCCACTAAATTTGAAAACCTAAGAGAAATGGATGAATATTTGAAATCTTGGGAACCAACAAAGCTTAACCAAGAAGAGATTGACAGTTTAAACTGACCCATAGTATTTGAGAAAATTGAGGATGTAATAAAAAACCTCCCAAATAAAGCCCAGGCCGAGGTGGATTCACAACAGAATTCTAGAAATTTTTTAAAGAGGTCCTACAATCATTACTACCCAATCTGTTCAGAAGGATACAGAGGAAAATCTCCCAAATTTCTTCTATGAAGCCAGCATCATCCTAATACCAAAGCCAGCAAAGATACAACCAAAAAAGAAAGCTATAGACTCATCTCATTAATGAACATAGAAAAATTCTCTACCATCTGACCCAATCATACCACTCCTGGGTATATAACCCAAAGACTCATCCTACTGCAAAGATACATGCACGTCCACGTTTATTGCAGCACTCTTCACAATAGTGAAAAGCTAGAACCAACCCATATGCCCTTCAACAGATGAGTGGATAACAAAAATGTGGTACATCTACACAGTGGAGTACTATTCAACAGTAAAGAAGGATGGCGTTATGAACTTTGCAGGTAAATGGATGGAGCTCTAAGCCATTATGCTGAGTGAGGTGACACAGACCCAGAAAGACAAACAGAGAATGGTTTTCCTCATTTGTGGATGCTAACACCAATTCCCCCAGATAAAAGGCAAGCTGAACGACAGTATGGTTATATTTTTATGTATCTGTAAGCAACTATGTTGTCATAATGTGAATCCCTCAATGGGCTCTAGAACACACCCACCAATTATTTTCAGACTCTGTAATTACCATATATGGGTGGAGAGTATGTATCCATATTTTAGAATAACATGAAATTAATGGAGGAAAATGTGAATTCCTAAGCATAAAAAAAGACTGAGAGAAAGATGCAGGACAGTTATGATAGAGCACATGATCTGGGATGGTTTGGGGAGGGGTGGGGGAAAAGGATAGGGGACTATGCCTGAACAGAAATGAAAAATACATAAAACATCAATAAAAAATCTGCCAATGTATTAGAAGTATGCAAAAAAAATAATGAAAAATTCTCAACAAAATACTTGCAAATCACATACAGACCCACATCAAAAAGATCATCCATCATGACCAAGTTGGATTCATACCAGAGATTCAGGGATGGTTCAACATAGGTAAATCAATAAATATCATAAAACACATAACTGGACTGAAAGACAAAAACCACCCAATCATCTCAATTGATGCAGAAAAAGCCTTTGACAAGATCCAGGATCCCTTCATGTTTAAAGTCCTAGAGGGAATCGGACTGAAGTGAACATTCCTCAATATGATCAAAGCCATATATAGCAAACCCACAGCCAACATCAACCTAATGGAGAAAAGTTGAAATCATTTTCCTTAAAGGTGGGA
The DNA here is from genome assembly GCA_009823505.1 of Rhizomys pruinosus. Classification (NCBI taxonomy): domain Eukaryota; kingdom Metazoa; phylum Chordata; class Mammalia; order Rodentia; family Spalacidae; genus Rhizomys; species Rhizomys pruinosus. The sequence goes on along the minus strand of VZQC01008045.1, from coordinate 2,702,061 downwards.
ACCCAGCAAGACTGCCCCTTATCGACACTCCTCTTTAACATAGTGCTTGAAATGCTTGCTAGGGCAATAAGACAGGAGAAGGAAATTAAAGGAGCACTAATCACAAAAGAAGTTAAGCTATCCCTTTTTGCAGATGATATGATAGTTTACCTAAGGGATGCTAAAAACTCCACCAGAAAACTTCTAGAAACGATTAACAGTTTCAATAAAGTGGAGGGATACAAAATTAACCTGGAAAAATCAGTAGCCTTTCTTTACACCAACAATAAAGAAGTGGAGAAGAAATATAAGAAGACATTCCCACTCACAATACCTTCAAAAATAATAAAATACCTGGGAACAAACCTAACCAAAGATACCAAAGATCTCTACAACAAAAATTTTAAACTCTGAAGAAAGAGATAAAAAATGACATCAAAAGATGAAAGATCTTCCATGCTCATGGATTGGAAAAATTAATATAACAAAAATGTCCTTTTTACCCAAATTGATATACAGATTCAATGCAATCCCAATCAAAATCCCCATGAGCTTCTCCACAGACTTGGAAAAAAATTCCTTAAATTCATATGGAAAAACTAAAAACACAAATAGCTAAAGCAACCCTGAGTGAAAAATGCAACACAGGGGGGATTGCTCTACACACTTCAAGCTATATTACAGGGTCATAGTCATAAAGTCAGCCTAGTACTGGCACAAAAACAGAACAATTGACCAATGGAACAAAATTGAAAATTCAAACTTGAGCTCATAGAATTTCAGCTACCTCATATTTGACAAAGGGGCAAAAAAACCTCAATGGAAGAAGGATAGCATCTTCAGGTAATGGTGTTGGCAAACTGGATCACCATTTGTAGAAGAACAAAATTAAATCCCTACCTCTTGCTCTGTACAAAAATAAACTCCAAGTGGATCAAAGATCTCAACATGAAGCCCAAAACCTTTAAGGTGATAGAAGAAAAAGTTGGCAAAAACCTACAAGACATAGGCATAGGAAAAGACTTTCTAAATTAGACAGCAGCTGTACAGGAAATAAGGTCAACAGTCAATAAGAGGGACCTCATCAAACTTAAAACCTTCTGACTGGTGAAAGAAACAATCAAGGAATTGAAGCAATAACCCACAGAATGGGTGGAAATCTTCACCAGTGACTCCTCTGACAGAGCATTAATGTCAAGAATATATAGACTACTCAAAAAACAAAGAAGTAAGAAAACAAATGACCTACTCAAAAGATGGAGTAAAGAGGTGATTAGAGACTTCACCAGTGAGGAAGTAAAGATGGCTGAGAAACACATTAAAAAGTGTTCAACATCATTAATAATTAAGGAAATGCAAATTAAAACCACTCTAAGATATCATCTCACTCTTATACTACTTATTAAAATCAATAACACAAAAGACACCAAATGTTGGAGAGGTTGTAGGGAAAGGGAAGCACTCATCCACTGCTGGTGGAATGTAAACTTGTACAACCATTATCGAAAGCAGTGTGGAGAGCCCTTAAAAGACTCAAAATGAGCCTACCACCTGACCCAGTCATACTACTCCTGGGTTTATACCCAAAAGACTCATCCTACTGCAAAGATACATCCATGTTTTTTGAAGCTCTCTTCACAATAGTGAATAGCTGGTACCAACACAAATGGCCCTCAATTGACTAGTGAATTAAAAAAAAAAAAAACTTGGCTCATCTACACAATGGATTACTACTCAGTGGTTAAGAAAGATGACATCATGAACTTTGCAGATAAATGGATGGAACTCAAAGCCATTATGCTAAGTGAAATAACACAGTCCCAGAAAACAAGTGGGGAATGGTTTCCCTCATTTGTGGATACTAACACCAAATTCCCATATGAAAGTCAAGCTGAACAACATTATTATTAGATTTTTCTTTATCTGAAAGTAACTCTGTTGTTATAATGCAAATCTTTTCAGCTCTGGAATTGATCTACTACTTACTTTCAGACTCTGTAATTACTGTATATGAGTGAAAAGTATGTATTCATATTTAAGAATAATATAAAATTGGGGCTGGAGGGATGGCCTAGCGGTTAAGAGCGACGACCGCTCTTGCAGAGGACCCGGGTTCGATCCCCAGCACCCACATGGCGGCTGAGAACCGTCTGTGACTCCGGTTCCAGGAGAACTCCAGTTCCAGGGGAATCCGAGACCGTCTTCTGACCTCCGCGGCATCGCACGACACGGGTGCACAGACCTGCATGCAGACAATACATTCATACACATAAAAATAAATAAATAAATAAAAATTAAAAAAAATAAATAAATAAAAATTTAAAAAAAAAAGAATAATATAAAATTAAAGGAGGAAAATGTGAATTCCTAAACATAAAAAAAAAAGAAACAAAATTTGAGGCTGGAGAGATGGCTCTTGCGGAGGACCCTGGTTCAAATTCCAGCACCCACATGGCAGTTAAGAACAATCATTAAGCTGGGAGTGGCGGTGCACGCCTTTAACCCTAGCACTTGGAAGGCAGAGGCAGGTGGATCTCTGTGAGTTCAAGGTCAGCTTGGTCTACAGAGTGAGTTCCAGGCCAGCTGGGGCTATAGGGAGACCTTGTTTCTAAAATCAAACAAACAAACTTCTGGGGCTAATGATATGGCTATGTTTAAGAGTTCTATCTGCTCTTGTAGACCACCACCACCACTCCCAGCTCTTGCCTCCAAGGAGTGAGGAAGAGCAGTCTGGAACGACCTTTGGGCTCTGTTATATTTCTGCAAGAATTTTTGAGCCTGTTTCCCTCCCACCCCTTTTCCCCATGGGAGGAAAAGGGACTTCTCTGGGTCTGTGCCCTCCTTCCTGATCATACGTGCAGGCTGTTTGTGTTGCTCAAGAGTTGGTCTCAGAGAACTAGGTGAATCAAATTCTTGAAAACTGTACTTCACTCCATGCTTTTAGTCTCCTAGCCAGGCATGGTGGTGCATGCCTTTAACCCTAGCACTCGGGAAGCAGAGGCAGGCAGATCTTTGTGAGTTCAAAGCCAACCTGATCTCCAGGACAGCCAGAGCTACAGGAAGACCCTGTCTCAAAACACACACACACACAAAATTATTGTGATCACTTGAAGATGATAGAGCAGCCCTCTTGCCCCAGGCTCCTGATGTTTTGAATGTATGTGTTTGAGTCTTTTTAAAATATGGAAATTCAGTTCAGCTTATGGATAAGAACCTATTTGGAGGGTGTAAGTGCCTTAAGCCCTCATACTTAGTTAAATCTTATTTTGACATGCCTAATCAGAAATATAAATATTTTAGTGGTATAACTTGGGTATGCTAAAAAAACATCCTTCCAAACGGTTTTCCAGCACTCAGGAGACAAAGGCATGTGGATATCTTGGTCTGGTTTGGGTGGATGGAGAACTGATACCAGGATGGTTTAGTCCAGCCCTGTTTCTTGCCTCCAGGGTGGGAGAGCTACCCCTCCTAGGGTAGCTAATGGGCTTTATTGTGTTTCATATCTGCCCTCCCTTCCTCCTTTTAGGAAGCAAACATACCTCCCTGGGTTTGAACTAGTGTCCTGCTGCTCTGTAGGTCTGGCCACTCCTGGAAGTTCCCCAGCCAGGTGTGGTTGGCCATACCTTTAATCCTAGCATGCCTTTAATCCTAGCACAGCCAAGGTCTTTAAGTGTAGAGATCATTACTGTAGAATTTCTGAGTCAGAAACAAATAATTGACCCAATTTAATCTTAAATTAAAAATAAGAAAATTTACCTCACAGCTAGATGACCTCAGTACTGTATAAATTGTGAAGTTTAAAACGTCGTTATGTTGACTGTTATAAACTTGAGTCATATTTTACTCTGATTTAAGTTTTCATCTGTAATTTAGAGTTTTCATCAAGGTGCTGAAATTTTGGGTTTGAAACTAGTTAAACATTAGTTTTATGGAGCTGTTTAAATGAATAGGCTCATATCTAATGCTAATGATTTATTTGGTATCAAGTTGATTCAGAAGTAAACTGTCATGTGAGCTAAAGCTGTTAAATTACACTATCGTCCTTGGTCCTTATATTTTAAGTTCATTTTAAGGAATAATCACTTCTGTTCTAGGTTGCAATTTATTTCCACATGTTACACATGTGAGGACATTTGCCAGGCCTAGGTAAAGTATCTCTAAGCACTCAAAGAAAATTGGTCATTCAAAACCTGCTTCCAAGCTGGCATGAACAACTCACAGTTTATACTAGTGTATTTGAGATAACTGTCCCATCTCATTACATGGAAAATAAGTATTAATTACTTAGTAAATCTGCACAATAAAGGGTTAATCTGTTTATAAATGCTATGTCTCAAAGTAATAAAAGGATATAAAAAGGTGGAAAATGTTAAGGTATTTTTAGTAAGGATTTATGTGAAGATGATGAAAAAGTTTATGCAAGCGATAAAAGTCTGAGGAGGTTTGTTGTGATAGGTAAAAAGGGCACTATATAAATAAGCTTAAATTGGTAAGGTTCAGTCAACTAGTTTAAAAATCAAAATGTATAACTAGTCAAGGTTTGTTTAAGAGTGTTGAGATTTTGTCCAACCTTTATATGCATATCACATGACACTTCAAAGTTTAGTAAAATTATAAGATACCTGTATTAAATTAAATTGGTATAAACACTCAAGCTAGTTTACTAGTGGCTTGAATAGGATTGTGAATATACAGAGTTGTTAATTGTCAGTCCTCTCGTGGCTTGACCCTGACTCCCTCTTACAGGTTTGGATTAAATGGACATAGGCAAATGGTGGGTTACATATGGCTACTGAAAAATGTACTTTATGTTTCTTGCAAGAGTTGCTTTTGATATTTCCTTTAACCTAACCAGATAATTTGGCTCAAAAGACTAGATTCTATCTTCCTGAACCAGCTGCATGCAGTCCAAAAGAAGACAGTTTGGATGGACTTGGTAATCCTTATCAGTTTATTTTCTGTCTTCTGGTATGTGTTACAACTCCTGTCTTTCTGGGAAAACTATAAATCAGGATAAACGGTCGGAAAAAGAAAAAGATTGTTCCCATTTGTAGTAATTATAGTGTACAGATTTACATTTAAAATAAGCCTGAAATTGTTTAATTCGATCTTGAGGGTTATGCTTGCTCAACGTATGGTGTTAAGTCCCTCCTCCAGTCAATATTATACAAGGCTGCTTGAACTTTTGTCCAAGCCCTATCTAGAATTTTATACAATAATTAAAGATGTTAGGCTGGTGTAACAGACTTTCTGTATGGATAACCACCATACATAATGCCCATACCAATTTGGCCAAAAACAAAAGTTGGTTAATCTGGGCTAACTGTATGGACCAAGAGAAAAGCATAACCAACAGATAAGTAATCCTTATATTTCCTTTAGAGTCTGAAAGATTGTGCCTCCAAACACTAGATTTTAAGTCATTTAAAGTCATATGTGATTTGTTGTTACCAAATAACAAAGTTTCTTCTCTCTATTTAAGCAACTACCTAAGGGAAAACTCACACCCACCAAGACTATTGAAATTTCCTGGAAAGCAGAGGCTGAGTCCAGACAGCATGGTCAAATGAACGAAAGAAGAAGCCTGATAATGGATGATTTGGAAATCCTGGTTGAGAAATTCTAACGGACTTTTAATTTTTTTTTCACCCTGTTCCTCTCTTGGTTCCCTGCCTAGAAAATGTACCTGGCTACTCTCACCTGCACAGGCACTAGTCAAGGATTTTGTTCTCTCTGTAACTATACTTTTGAGGTCTTTCAGATAGATCCACTGAGCAGGGGTACCCCAGTCGCCACCTCCTACGCCCCTTTTCAGTATGGAAGAAGTCAGAGTGACTGGCACCCTGATTCCCTCTTGGCAATTGAGGTAACCTCCTGAGAGGGTAATGTGATAAAAATAGGAGCTAAAAATTGGCTAGGCAGTTCAGGGTCAAGATCCCCCCCCCCATGTCAAAGAACCACTTTCTTTCTCAGCTGAGGGCTGAGGATTTCCTGGATCTGCCAGTGAACTTCTGCTTGCTCTGACTCATGGCTCATGTATCTGTGACTCACTTGTCAGATTTATTGACCAGTAGTTGAATTCCCTTAAAATCATGGTGCTAAGGACCCAATACACCCACACACACAGAGAGATCATTCCATCTTGGAGACACCAACTGTGGTTCACTCTTGTGAACTTCCTTCAAGGATTTGAAGGCCACAAAATGAGAGGGAGAGATGAGTGGTGACCCCAGGTTTTCCTCATTCTGTCTGACCCCCTACCAAGCCCTCAATATTACATGTCTACATCATGAACTTGATGACATTATTAAAGTTCCATGGTCGCAACAGTTTACACCTTGACCCTTGGTTCTCAAGTTGTCTCTTTTAACTCTACCCGTCCTGAGGTCATAGCCTTTGATACTTGCTTTGTTTCACAGGTGTGGTCTAAGCTAAAGTCCATTTTTGATCCTACTACATTGGTCACCTGGGGCATCCTCTACCTCCTGGCCTTTCTCTGCCTTTTTCTCTTCAGTGTCTGTTTCGCTTTGCCCGCAGCCAATGCCAGGTCAACAAAACAACGGCCCAGGTCCTCTCAGCAATGGTCAATAGGGACTCTGCAAGTGCCCCTCCCAATATGGTGATTCGCATCTTGCTCTCATCCAGCCACTCCCCTCCACAGTACCACTCCTGGCCTCTTCCCTCAGTGGCTGGCCAGTCAAAGAGGGGTAAGACCCTGCAAAACCAGGGCAACCTAAGACAGATGCAGTGAAATGTTGGTATGCCAGAGGTGGGGTCAACAAGATTCAGGCATAGCATCTGAGCACCCACTGGACCGCTCCTCACGCAAAATTAAATACAAAGGGTCGAAATGTAATAGCCAGTATGCTGAGAATTACGCATGGACAGAGCTTGTCCCTCATCAACCTAACCTGCCCTAGGCAGGTGAGACCATACAAGAAGTGTTGCAGACCTGGGCCAATCAGAAGCGGGAATGTGAATAGTACATAACCCCTAACTCTGCCCCCAGTAAACGAGTCTGCACAGCTCACCCTCTGTCGGTGTTCACCCGACTCCCAGGGTCTGTGTCTTGACTCTGCGCTTCTCACTGCCATTCCTTTGGTCAACCCTGAAATTCCCCAACAGTCTACAGACACCTGAGTAGGAAGACTCATCCTGAACTCAGGTATCACATATGGGGTTCTGGGGTGAAAAAAAAAAAAGGAGAGAGTGAGCTGAGCAGCAGTACTCCTGTTCTGCTTTCTGATTGATGCAACCCATGCATTGAGACTAGCTGCCTTCAGCTCCTTCTTTTTTTTAATCTTTTTGGTTTTTTTCAAGACAGGGTCTGCCTGTAGCCCCAGCTGTCCTGGAACTCACTCTGTAGACAAGGCTTGTCTTGAACTCACAAAGATCCACCTGCCTCTGCCTCCCGAGTGCTAGGATTAAAGGCGTGCACCACCATGCTCAGTTCTTCTATCACCGCAAAAGCTTTCCCTACCATAATGGGCTGTGCCTTCATAAGGTGAGCCAGAATCATCCTATCTTCAACTGCACTGCCTTGCCAGGCATTTTTACCACAGTAATGAAAAAGGCAACAAGGACATATATTGTAATTTACTTAATAAATTAATGATAAAATTAATCCAACACATTAATGTATATAAGTTAGCAAAAAGATCAGAAATAGATATTTTGTAAATATAAAGCTAAATGTCAGCAGAAACAGTCTAAAATGGTTTACGCTATTCACTGAGATTGAGCACATAATTTACCTTGGTAAAATTTAGGAATCACAATTTTTGTAATGTATAGTTTTTAACTCAATATTCCTGTGTTTTAGAAGCCCTACCAGGAAGTAATATCGAATAAGGAAAAATAATTTTATGCAGATTTATTTAGAAAAGTATTACCTCTGAAATGAGAAATGTAAAAACTAAGTTTTAGGAGAATAATTCAATAACTTACAATAAATAACATCATGGTTTGTTATGAACCTTTAAAAATAGCAAAATGTATAGATTTTAAGTACATGTTAGCTGAAAATAGTATTAGGGGAAGAAAAATTCATTAGAAATAATGAGTATGTCAGTGGTGTTGGTACTGTTCCTCCTAATACATGCTTCACATCTAGTTTAAAATCAGTAATAATTATTGATCAACCATAGATAGTTCTTGAACAATTTTGTGCAGCTATAAGTCCAATTCAAGTACTGAAGCATATGGACTTCACGTTGGCCCAGAATAGCTCACAGATGCCTCTATATAATAAATGAAATGTTAGAGATGGCCTTTCTGCTTTTGAATTGTGTTAAGTGAAACCAAGGAGTCAGAAGATGCAACAAAAACAATAAACTGTTGATTATTCACCGGCTATAATCTGAGATCATATTAAATACAATACTTTGTGGTCAATATTATTAATATTGTTGCCATGATTTACACCTTTCAAACTGAATAATAAATATCTTTACACATAATTTATCAATACATGTCTTTAAAACATAGATTTCTAAGCAAGGGTTGTTGGTGTACAACTTTAATCCTAGCACTTGAGAGGAAGATATAAGATGATCTCTGAATTTGAGGCCAGCATGGCCTACATAACAAGTTCCAGGTCATCCAGGATTAGAAAATCAAACACTGTCTCAGAAAATATTTAAACAACAAATGTACAAAATAGTTCTTAGAAAAGGAACATTTTAAATTAACCAAAGGCATCACTCAGACAAATACAGTAGTAGAAGCTCCAGGTTCTTTTTTTCCTTTTTTTTTTTTTTTTTTTTTTTTTTTTGTGCAGGGGAGAGTGCGAATGCAGTTGGGGAAGTTGCAGGGGTCAGCACAGCCCAAGTCCAGTGGCTGAGCCTCACCTTGGGAAAACCACCTTCTTGATCATGGTATATCCCCTTCCAGGTAAGTATCCAGCATCCTACTATGTCGTCTTGGTCATTCCTACTCATCCTTCACTATCACAGATGTCACTGAGAATGATTCCACATAACAGGACACAAGCAGGTAAAAGTGTGTTCAAGGTTCAAAATTCTATAGTTTACTACAATCACTGTTAAAGTCTATTCATTTCACTAATTTTCTCAGAAGACACTTGCAAAGGTAAGAGAGGATCTGTGGAAGATGTATTTACAGTCATGTGTTATATAATGTTTGTGTGAATGACAGATTTCCTATGTCAAATTGACCTTAAAGATCAGAGTGGAGCTGAAAAAGCATTATTACCCAGTGATATTATAATCATTGCAGCACATTAAAGGCAACATATTTTCATGTATAGTGGTAAGGGGGTTAACAATAACACAACCATGGTTCTACTAAATAAAATTATAGTTCATGCCATATTGTAATACAAAGTCCATCATACTTGATAATGATAATAGGTGCTTATGCTACTGGTTTATATGTTTACAAAACCTTACTGTTATAAATATCTCACTATCCATTTTCTAGTTACTAAAGAAATAAAACAATGAATTATATTATTCCACAATGGCTTAATCCATCTTCTGTTTAGTATGTCTTCTGGCAGCATATTGCCTCTGTGTGCCTCTGTGTTTGATTTAATCTAAGTTACTTTATTCATCATGTCCCCTTAGCATGAAACTTCCACAGCTCATGTTGTTAGTAAGAGGTCACATCAAGTGATTTTCCTGGAATTAAATTAAAAAGTGATTAAGGCCTGTGAAGATGGAACATCAGTGCTGGTTATCACGCAGCAGTCAGCCATGTTCCATTCCACTGGAGCTATGATCCCGAAGAACAAGGAAAAACTGACAGAAGCTGTTAAAGGTTCTGCTTCATTGAAGGTAATGAGAATAAGAAAAATTCAAAGGTGGAGGGGTGACCCTGCATCAGATACACAGAAACTTCGCATGACCTTGATAGAATTGTACACACAGAAACAAGCCCTTTCAACACCGTCAGTGTTGGCCAGGTAAAAAGCATATGTGCGTTTTCTTCAATAATTTTATTGAATCATTGTGTATTTCATATACATCATCTTAATCATCTTTATAGTCCCTTCCCTCTCACCACCCTGCCATAGCTCCCCCCAACCCCCTCCAAAACTGGATTTCCTGCATTCTCTCATTTATGTTAAGGCCTATGGAGTAAAATAAGTGTCTCCAGATGTTCCTCAGGGGAAGTTCATCCACTGGGGCCTAGTCAGCCTATCTAGAGTGATTCCCTTAAAGAACATCAGCTCTTACCCAGAAGTAATCACCTGGCTAATAGTTCACTGGCTAATATTGAGGTATGCTGACCATTTCCCTACGTCTATCCAGGTTTTTTGACTGCTAAGTTTGCATGGGTTTGTGTGCTTTTTTTTTTTTTTTTTTTGTCTTTTTGAGATAGGGTCTCCCTGTAGCCCCAGCTGTCCTGGAACTCACTCTGTAGACCAGGCTAGCCTTGAACTCACAAAGATCCACCTGCCTCTGCCTCCCAAGTGCTAGGATTAAAGCGTGCGCCACCACGCCCAGCAAAAGGAAAGATTGAATCAGATAATAATGTATGGCAGATTTAGGCAATTAAGGAATCATTCTTCATTACATGAGGTGAAAGTAAGAGTTTGTGAGTACAGATATGAGAGCACCTGAAGAACAACGTTGGAGTGCAAAGTAAGCTCATCTGGAAGAGACCTACTTGCCTGAGTAATGTTTTCTACTCTGGAAATAGATGCTGGAAAGGAATGTCGTCACTAAGGAGTTAAGTCAATACTGCCAAGAACAAGGTAAGTCTTTATTGCTGACAAAATGAAACCCTTTGCAATCTAACATACTGAGAATCTACAATCTTTAAAAATACCACAAAACACACACTTCCAGGGTACTGTGGGTGCAATAAAGAGATGGATGAGCTACGGCTTCTTCTAGGATATTCTGCCAGAATTCAATGCTTGCTATGAAGAACAGCATACCTTTCAAGATTTTAGTTACTGCTGACGCTCCTACACATCCAACTTGTAGTGGTGATAATCAACTGTATGTCAAAAATAGTGTTTCTCCTCTAACATCATTTATTCAATATACTCAATAATCAAGAATTGATATCAGCTTTAAAGTTGACTTCCACAGCAGGTCTTGACCCAGGCTGTTGCTGGAACAGGGTAAGACACTAAGAAGGCCACAATTCAATTCTGGGATGATGCCTAAGAACTTGGACTTTCCTTGACTTGGGATTCTGTCATCACTGAGTATTTAATGCTATATGGAAAATGAACAACATTCAAAATAAATATCCCACTCTGACTTCATAGAAGTTTCCAAGGTATTGGTAATCCTGACCTGTTTTGTGTCTGGGTTACTGAATGCCTTTGTCTTGATGTTAAACAACTAAGCTGAGATGGCTAACAAGTTCAGCCTAAGAGAACAGGATGACTCTGAGTCACTTCCAGAGGTAGATCCTAGGGAATTAGCTGATGAGAAGTTGTTAGAACAGGAAGAAAAATGCATAGTGGAAGCAATGGCGGAATAAAGGACACTGATGGAGGAAGAAGATAGGAAGGACCTCAATAGAAATCCACATGGACAGTTCAGCAGAAACTGTAGCTCACCTCAGAAGGCTCCTTAGAGAGATTTAGATCTTGGAAGCCAACTCAAGGTTTTTATTAATAGAGAGGAATGCTTGTGGTAGACTATTTTCTCACAAACAAATTTATAGTATTAAAAAGTAACAGAGGGGTTGCTCTTACAACAGACCTGGGTTTGAATCCCAGAACCCACATGGTGGCTAACAATTACTCATAATCCATTTCTCAGGGGATTCCAATGCTCTCTTTTAACCCCCACATACATTGCACGACACAAGTGCACTTACAGACATGAAGACAATTCACACAAACACATACAAAATAAGAGAAACAAGTGAAGCAAAGCATTCTGGATATTTTTCTGGAAAAATAAATCACAATGTCACCTAATAAACAAGAGTCTTTGGTAAGTTTTTCCAGAAATTCTCTATAAGAAATTATCATCCAGGCCTGATGGTCCATGCCTTTAATCCTGGCACTTGGGAGGCAGAGGCAGGTGGATCTCTGTGAGTTTAAGGCCAACCTCATCTACAGAGTGAGTTCCAGGCCAACTGGGGCTACAGGGAGACCCTGTCTCAAAATGACAAAAAAAAAAAAAAAAGAAATTATCATAATAAGAGTTGAGAGTTCTATGCACATGACTTTACCTGAAGTTCAGGAGGGACACATTGTGATATTGTGATAAAAATGCTGATATTGATAATCTCAATCCAAAAGAGGTCTAAGTTAGAGGGCAGGTTTGTATCTTAGTATTTAACAACACACAAGTAAAAATAAGTAATCATAGCAAATTGCAAATTTTAAAAGTGTACAATATCTTTATACTTTAAGCTAATGTTTTTACAAAAGAATTAAAATGTTAAAATGAGGGACTGGCAAGATGGCTCAACAGTTAAGAGAACTGACTGTTCTTGCAGAAGACCAGAGTTCTAATACCAGCATCACCACGGCAGCTATAAATTCAGTTCCAGGGGATCCAATGATACCCTCTTTGTCCTCTCCATGAGCACTGCAAAAAACATGTGCTTCTATACACATGCAGGCATGATACTCATACACATAAAAATAATAAAAACTTTAAGTTAAAATGAATTTAAAATTTATAAAGCCAATTTATAATGTGTTAAGTTTAATTTATTGTTCTAATAAGGATTTTTGTAGTAGTTTTAGTGTAAGCTAAGCGTATAGTGTCTATAATTCTGCAGTAGTGGACAGTAATGTCCTAAGTTTTCATCTCCTCTCCCATTTACCCACTAACTCACAAGAACAGCTTCCACTCCTGCAAGTCCCATGCAGGGTCAGTTTCTAATTCAGTTCTGTCATTGTTTTGTGGCATATGTCTTGCACCACCTTTTATATTTTCACTTTCTATGTTTAAATCTACAAATACTATTAACTAGATTATGTGGAACAATAGCATGTTGCATACAGCTGTTGCCTAGGGGAAGTGAATTATATGTAATGATAGGCTATACCATATAGATTTGCATAAGTATGCTCCACAATGTACAGATAATTGACTGTATCATTTATGGATGCATTTATTAGAATGTATGTCAGATGGTTAATGAGTGACTACATTAGAAAACATATTCAAATAACATTTGCTTACACATAAAAGTATTAAAAAATTGAATAATGAATTAAGCTTATTCTCACAGAAATAAAATGGAGATAAAAATATGGAATAGTACTCATGGTATAATAATGAGATGAAAATTATTTTGCCCTCATATCTCATCTGCTTTGTACTCTGAAACAGATGGCAAATCCATCCGATACAGTCCTCACATGAAGCTTGGCCTTGTGGAGAGCATACACTTGGTTCACCATTATCTATTTGAACATTCTCCCCCATCAAAACAGATTTCAACAGTCCAAATTACTTTGCATAGCTGATGCTAAGGCCAGCTGTTGCAATACAACTTAAGTTTTTGGCTACAAAAGACATGCTTGCCTGCTCAAATATTTATACTTTGGCACTTCTATTTAACAGGTGCTATGCAGAAAGAGAGCCCAAGTGTTATGAGGCATTGCAGGTGAGAGATAAAAAGTATCACTGAAATCAAACTATCTTCTTTGATGGGAATAAACCTGTTGGCACCTATGACTTTTGAGATGTAGTTTGATCATCTATGTTTGAATGTGTGGTTGCTGTGGCACCTGGTTTTCAGAGGCTGCCTGACTTCAGTTTCCATACAAACATATTGTTTGCATGCAGGCCATTCCTCAAGTAATTTATGCAAAATAGATTGTTTAGGTGAATGAAGAATGTTTTTGTGAAATAAGAAAAATTGAAAGTCACTAGACTGTGTTCATGAGTAAAATTACTGCTTCATTTTTATTTACAGCTTACGAGGCAAAGGTTGGCTTTGTAGATCAGTTTGAAGTTCTGAGTTTTCACAGTTCCAAGTTACTTTCCCTTTACTCATTTCAGAGTGCTTTCCAGAAGTCTCACAAAGGGTACCCAGTGTATTCAGAGACCCAAGTTATGTGAAAGTGTACTTCTAAATGAAACTGTTGTTTTCATAAATAAGTGGAAGCCAGTCACATTTAGCCATAAATGCTAATTTATCAAGTAGAAAAATAAAGTAATCTCAAAACAATACTTTAACATGTTTTAAGGTGTTTCATTTATTTTGAATAAAAAATAATTAGTTACTAAAGTTTTCAAGAGTATTAAATTCTTTTTTATTTTTTATTTTTTTTTTTGAGACAGGGTCTCCCTGTAGTCCCAGCTGTCCTGGAACTCACTCTGTAGACCAGGCTGGCTTTGAACTCACAAAGATCCTCCTGCCTCTGCCTCCCGAGTGCCAGGATTAAAGGCGTGCGCCACCACGCCCGGCTAAATTCTTTTTTTAAATAATTTTTAATTTTATTTTATTTATTTTTGTATGTGTATGAGTGTACTGTCTGCATGTAGGTTTGTGCACCCGTGTCGTGCAATGCCGCGGAGGTCAGAAGAGGGTGTCGGATTCCCCTGGAACTGGAGTTCTCCTGGAATTGGAGTTTCAGACGGTTCTCAGCCGCCATGTGGGTGCTGGGGATCGAACCCGGGTCCTCTGTAAGAGCGGTCAGCGCTCTCAACCGCTAGGCCATCTCTCCAGCCCGAGTATTAAATTCTAATAGAGATAAATATTATTGACAAATAAGCCCAAATCCTTAATTATCCTGTTGTTTCAAATAAGTTATCTCCTATGTTATAAAATCAAATTACTACCAGTCATGAAATACCAGTATTTCTCCCTATTCTTTTCTTTCAGCCCATAACTGCCATTGATGTCAGGTCTGGGTAGCTGTGTCTCAAAGGTCCTAGACCATAGAGGACTACCTCTTACTATTATTCTGCTGTATGTACATAGTATGAAACTGACTCTTAATGACATATTACTTTACCCATAGGTTAATTCATCTCTCTTTTTTTGACATAGTATGATAAATGTTTATTTGTGCTTGAATTTGGGACCTTTGTGCCTCAGCTTCTCATATTCTTATTTTTAATTGATTTTTTTGTCTTTTTATAACAGGGTCTCCCTGTAACCCCAGCTGGTCTGGGACTTGCTATATATATCATGCTAGTCTCAACACCACAGAAATTCACCTGACTCTGGAGTGCTGGGAATAAAGGCATGTTTCACCATACATAGCCCTTATTTCTTTTTTTTTTAATAAAATATTTTATTGGTGTTTTGTGTGTTTCACACACTCCCTTTCCCATGCCCCCCACCCCACCCCAGTTCATGCATTCTGCCATATGTGCCTTGCAACTTTTTCTCAGTCTTTTTAAAGTTTTTCTCTGCAGAAGTTTATTGTTTAGGCATACACCTATCTTTTTCTTTTGGAAAGCCACCCTGAACACACCTTCTGTCATACTATGATCCTCTCTCTTTCACCAAGGCCTGCCTGTGTATGTTGCTCACAGATTGTAACTAACTTTTTTCACTGTTTTCTCATGAGAATTCCAAAAATCACTTATATGCAGAAACTATGTATTTGTCTTTGAATTCCTAGCACCTCTCTTGTGGCTGCACAAGGATTACCTCATCATTCCATGTGTCACTATATAAATGGTCATTTTTACACCCAATGATTCCTTCTCATCAGTGTTGTCTGTTCAAGAGACACAAAATATTGCCCTTGCCTATATTCTGATCACAGATATTGATCTAAAATGCTCTTGAAGAGGGCTGAAGAGATGGTCTAGTGGTTAAGAGTGCCGACTGCTCTTGCAGAGGACCCGGGTTTGATCCCCAGCACCGACCTGATGGCTGAGAACCGTCTTTGATCCACATGGTGGCTGAGAACTGTCTTTGACTCGAGTTCCAGGGAAATCCGATACTTCTGTTGTGTGTGTTGTGAGTGGGATGTGTGTATGCAGCATGTATGGTGTGAGTACTGTGATGTGTGTGTGTGTGTATGTGTGGTTTAGAATATGCACTTGTATGTGCAAAAATAGAAACTTCAGCTCATTTTTAAGGTCCATGTGTCATTTAATGTAACTGTATTTTATCACCAAATTAGCATGAAACATAAGTATAACTTAACCCGTCATTGTATATTTTCACAAATATTAAAAATACAGATATTATTATATAAATGTATATACTAAAATAATTAGAAAAATTACTCAAAGATATTATTTTATATTGAATTTTTTTTCTTTGAGAGAAAATAGAAGAAACAGAAAAATGATGAGATAAAAACAAATTGAAAATTCTACATATTTGAAAAGAGTATTAAAGAATATTCTTCCAAATTCTGGAGCAGTTGTGGGGAAAGGGGAACATTCACCCCCTTGGTGGGAAAGTAAACTTGTACAACCACTATGGAAAGTAGTGTGGATAATCCTTAAAATACTCAAAATGAGCCTACTACCTGACCCAGTCATAACACTCCTGGGTATATACCCACAAGACTCATCCTATTGCATAGATACATGTACAGCCATGTTTATTGCAGCTCTCTTCACAATAGCAAAGAGCTGGAACCAACCCAAGTGCCCCTCAACAAACGAGAAGATAACACAAATGTGGTACATGTACACAATGGAGTTCTATGCAGCCATAAAGAAACATGACATCATGAACTTTGCAGGTACATGGATGGACTCAAAGCCATTATGCTAAGTGAAGTAACACAGTCCCAGAAAAACAAAACAAAACAAAACAAAAACAAATACAAAACCTAAAACAGAAAAAAAGAATGGTATTCCTCATTTGTTGATGCTAGCAGCAAGTACCTACTTTTAAGGCAAGCTGAGTAACATTACTGTTATGTTTCTCTTTATCTAAAAACAACTGTGCTCTTAGAATATGAATCCCTTAACAGGCTGTATAATTAACTTACTACACATTTTCAGTCTTTAGAATTTTGATACAAGGGTGGAGGGTATGTTTGCATATTTTAGAGCAATATTAAATTAAAGGAGAAAAATGTGAATCCTGAAATATGTTTTGGAAATAACATACGGTTTATTTTCAGATTATGTGATTGTGATTTATATAAATGCACATGTTGAAACAATATGAATTGGAGGAAAGAACAACAACAAAAGAGCTGGGACAGGGAACTGACTGAAGCAGTAGAATCCCCCCCCCCAAATAATCCTCTGCTTTGAAAAACTTTGAAAAGACTCAGAAGGAGATACGGGTCATATATGGCAGACTGCATGAACTTTGGAGGGTGGGGGCACGGAGGGGAAAATGAGTCTGGATTTAACTGAGAAGTGATGTATGAAATGCACAAAACTTCAGTAAAATATTAAAGAATATTCTCTGAGTTGTGCTAATATTTTGTAAAATTTTATCTGACTTGCTATATTCCAATACAATTTAATAGTTTCCAGCCAAAATATGTTAATGACATTTTAATAGAGAGAATACTACATTATCAATAATTTGAGTGAACAATTATGCTTCATGTTAGAATGTGTTATGAATATGTATTTACCATATGAATTTAATCTTTGAGCTAAGCAAGCCCCATGCTTATATTGCCATATAAAGATTAGCACATTTTTACAAAAACTGGTATTTTAAAAATCATTTAATAAAGTATGGAATTCATGGGAAAACCACCACACTGCAACTGCAATTCAAGCAGAACGAAGTTAGTCTCCACATGACCTGACATAACCTCAGTACAGACACTCTGGGTTTCATTCCTTTTATTTGGTAAGTGTTCCTGTTTGGCATGTTGGGTGTTTCATCTGACCATTGCTTAATGTGTCAGGATGAATCACTGTAAGGAGATACTCTTATGAAAATGAATAAATTCATGATGTTTATATCATTTAGCATCATAACTGTTAAGCTTTAGTTTTCAAGTACAATTTATGGAACCTGAATTTCCCCTAGATTCTTGTACTCTCATTATGTAATCATGTTTCCTCAAGTAACTTGATTCGTGCACAGCCATAAGCAATTAGGTAAACTAGTTACCTATGAACATATGCACATTGAGAAAGCAAGTGTTCACCTTGCAATAACTTAAGCACAAGCCTCTGTAACAGCAGCCAATATTTTCCATCTAATCAGTGACACATGGAGACCTTAAGAGTTCATTAATCACTATGAGGTCATAGTACTAATACAGATATACACGATTATGTCACCAGTTTAAAAACCTTTAGAGATTCCAGAGAAAACCCTACTTCTGTTCTGCCACTTTCCTACACCAATGTAATTTCTTTTTTTAATGCTTTTATTGATGTTTTGTGTATTTCAGACATCATTTTTCAATTCAGTTTAGGCATATTCCCTTTTCCCTTCTCCCCACCCCACCCCAGATCATGCATTCTGCCATAACTGTCCTGCATCTTTCTCTCAGTCTTTTTTATGTTTAGGAATTCACATTTTCCTCCATTAATTTTATATTACTCTAAAATATGGATACATACCCTCCACCCATATACAGTAATTACAGAGTCTGAAAAAAAAGTGGTGGGTGAATTCTAGAGCCTGTTGAGAGATTTACATTATAACAATATAGTTGCTTTCAGATAAACAGAAATATAACAATAATGTTGTTCAGCTTGCTTTTCATTTGGAGATTTGGTGTTAGCATCCACAAATGAGGGAAACCATTCCCTGCTTGTTTTTCTGGGACTGTGTTACTTCACTTAGCAATAATGGCTTTGAGTTCTATCCATTTCCCTCAAAGTTCATGATGTCATCTTTCCTTACCACTGAATAGTACTCCATTGTGTAGATGTACCACATTTTTGTCATCCACTCATCAGTTGAGGGGCATATGGGTTGGTTCCAGCTCTTCACTACTGTGACAAGAGCTGCAGTAAACATGGATGTGCATGTATCTTTGCAGTAGGATGAGTATTTTGGGTATGTACCTAGGACTGGTATGACTGGGTCAAGTGGTAGGCTCATTTTGAGTCTTTTAAGGGTTATCCACACTGCTTTCCATAATGGTTGTACAAGTTTACATTCCCACCAGCAATGTTCCCCTTTCCCCACAACCTCTCCAGCATTTGGTGTCTTTTGTTTTCTTAATCTTAGCTAGTCCTATAGGAGTGAGATGATATCTGAGAGTGGTTTTTATTTGCACTGACTTAATTATTAATGATGTTGAACACTCTTTAAGATGTTTCTCAGGCATCTTTAATTGTTCACTGGTGAAGTGTCTGTTTAGCTCTTTACTCCATCTTTTGAGTAAGTCATTTGTTTTCTTCTTTGTTTTTTGAGTAGTTTATATGTTCATGACATTAATGCTCTGTCAGATATATCACTAGTGAAGATTTCCTCCCACTTTGTTGGTCTTCACTTCACGTCCTTGATTCTTTCTTTCACTGTACAGAAGTTTTGGAGTTTGATGAGGTCCCATTTGTCCACTGTTGACCTTATTTTCTGCACAGCTGCTGTCTGATTTAGAAAGTCTTTTCCTATGCCTATGTCTTGTAGGTTGCTGGCAAATTTTTCTTCTATCACATTCAGGGTTTAGGGTTTCATGTTGAGATCTTTGATCCACTTGGAGTTGATTTTTATACAGGGCGAGAGGTAGGGGTTTAATTTTGTTCCTTTTACAAATGGTAATCCAATTTTGCCAGTTCCATTTGCTGAAGATGCTATCCTTCCTCTATTGAGGTTTTTTTGCTCCTTTGTCAAATATGAGATTGCTGAAATTGTATGAGCTCTTAAGTTTGGATCTTCAATTTTGTTTCATTGGTCAAGCGGTCAGTTTTTGTGCCAGTACCAGGCTGTCTTTATGACTATGGCTCCGTAATATAGTTTGAAGTCGGGTAGAGCAATCCCCCCTGTATTGCATTTTTCACTAATGGTTGCTTTAGCTATTCAGCATCTCTTGTTTTTCCATATGAATTTAAGGATTTTTTTTTCCAAGTCTATGAAGATGCTCATAGGGATTTTGAATGGGATTGCATTGAATCTGTCTATCAATTTGGGTTAAATGTAATTTCTTCCTATATTACAAATATATATCCTTCTACTTGTAGATAAGTGTACCTCTCACCACATATGAATGAAGTTTCTTTTGCAACATAGGGGGATTATGACAAAGTTCCACAACTGATCAATGCAGAGAATCAGTGTCTGTGAGGTGCCTCAGCCTAAGTGATATGTCTACAATGCAAACTTTCCTACCTAAGTCTTAGAAAACGTGATGGAAAACAAGTGAAAATAATAGAAGGCCCAGAAGGACAAGACACCTGCTGGTACTTTAGACATGATAAAGGATCAATGGCAATGAAATCTCCCCAGAATTGTAAATCTGTTAACGTACTAATTTAACAATAAAGCAGATGACACACCAAGATGGATGAAGGAAATTTCAAAGAGGTCCCACTTCAAAATGAAGAACTGCAGTTATGGATTCTGAGAGACAGAGAATCACTTTCCTCCAGGGACTAGCTTCCTGAGAAGATATCTAATTTCTAGTGAACAACCTTAAACACAAATACACAGAAACATCACTAACTAGACTCAGTGCATTATCTATGTCTGCATCTATCTCTCTTTCTAAATATGTATGTATATGTAATTATAATAATCAAAAAAGTGGACAGAGAGCTGGGGTTGAGTGGGGAAAATATGGGAGGAGTTGGAGGGGGACTTGTATGGTGGAAATAATGCAAAGACTACTCAGCTATGATATTAACAAAAGTAATTATATACTAAAATACATAAAATTATTAGTATCAGTCCCAACAATATAAGTTATTTTGATTTTTATTGAGGTAATTAAAGTAATATATCTATAACATAAAGAAATTTTTCATTAAACTATGTGTATGACATTGCAATTAGTCATTCTATTATTCAGTAATAAGGAATTTAATTAATTCCCTTCCCTCCTGATTATATTTATGTGAAAGTAAAAATTTACAAACTGTGTTTTGTTTCACATTTAAAAATACCAAATAGGCCTATAACTTTCAATTATATTTGCAGCAAATGGTCTTTCATAGCATATCATACCTATTTGCCAAGACAATATAACAGATTCCCTTGTACTTTGTAGCACAAAAGAGTCACTTTAGAGATTGTTTGAGGTGACTATACATCATCTTATTAATATAGTCAAGATTATGATAGCCAAAGTGGGAAAATTTTCCAACATAAATTTAGGCTCATCTGTCTGCATGCCACAGCCCAAGGGCCCTCTTTCCTCTGAATACAATGCTAAGATCTGCAGGAGGTTCTCCATAGGAAACAACACAATGGCTGGCTTGGGCTGTGCCTGGTAGGAGAAGGAGGAGACCATACCCATTGCTAATACTATAAGAAGAGTCTGGGGGGCTGGAGAGATGGCCTAGCGGTTAAGAGCGCCGACTGCTCTTGCAGAGGACCCGGGTTTGATCCCCAGCACCCACATGGCGGCCGAGAACCGTCTGAAACTCCAATTTCAGGAGAACTCCAGTTCCAGGGGAATCCGACACCCTCTTCTGACCTCCGCGGCATTGCACGACACGGGTGCACAAACTTGCATGCAGACAGTACATTCATACACATACAGAAATAAATAAAATTTAAAAAATATTAAAAAAAAAGAAGAGTCTGAAAGTGGGCTCGAGGGACCACTGAAAGTCAGCAAAGATAGGAGAAAGAATAAATCTGGCAAGACCTGATAAGGGAATCTG
Organism: Rhizomys pruinosus; assembly: GCA_009823505.1. Taxonomy (NCBI): domain Eukaryota; kingdom Metazoa; phylum Chordata; class Mammalia; order Rodentia; family Spalacidae; genus Rhizomys; species Rhizomys pruinosus. The sequence continues at coordinate 2,680,453 of VZQC01008045.1, read as the reverse complement.
AATAGCCCTGATTTATCAAATGTTGACTCACATGGATAGGTTTTAGTCTCAGAAAGGAAAATCATTAGCACTTCTTTCCTATAATTAACACCAATTAGGCATTAGAAAGTTTCAGAAGGCAATAGCGAGAAACATCTTACTTTGCAATTGTATATAAATACTAATATTTTTATCATTTATTTATAGATCTTATCTATTTGACATTGTGGTTTTAAAAGTGCAGAGATTAAAAAATATTTAAAAGGCTTATGAGAATCATGGTATTGTAAAGTACTTTCAGTGTTTGCCTGTGCTGTGGTTTTTCCAGGAAACACGCCAGGTAATGCTGTCTCTGCTTTTGTTCTGTCTACCTCATCTTGGTAAGTAAACTGCTATCATTTCTGCCAAGCAGCTGTGAGCAGTTCACCATGCTTCACATTTTAATTCTGATATATTTATAACATTCAAATTTCTAGGCACCTGGCCCTTTTTTTGCTTTCTAAAATTCAAGTTAGGCCAGCATATTACTATTTTATTATGCAAACTGATCAAACTATTCCAGCATCACTAAGATGTTGTCTTTTTGAACACTAAGCCCTGGAATTTGGAAGTAATAGCTCAGATAATTAAATACAAACAAATCTTGTCAAATATAAAGCTTTACAAATTATTTTGCTTCAAAGTCATGCTTTAAGTATTCAGAGAAGTAATTTTCAACTTACATATTTGTGAAGCTCTAAACTGTAACTTTTTAAAACAAATTTAACCTTCAATTAATGTATTTAAGTTACAGGTTTTAGGTTTTCTTTTAAAGAAGTTAACATTTCTCCAGGAAGCATAAATAAAGTGGGTGGGGAAAAAGTACAGTGAAGATTTAAATAAGCTCATAAGGGTATATATTCACAAGAATGCAAGTGATGAGATCTACAGCACTGAGATGGATATTAATATTGGCTTCAAGATGGTTTGTTCAATTTTAAATAACATACAAAACTAGAAATTTATCTCTCACAATTTAGAGATGGGTACAATGTGAAAGATGAAGGCATCCAGTGAAGCAGTTCTTGGTTAGATTTATCTCTCTGGTTTACAAAAGCTCCGTCCTCTTACTGAGTCCTCACATGGTAGACAAAAATGTCATAAATTTTAAAACTAATCCACCATGCCCTCTTCAACTTAAGCCTTCATGTAATCATGACCAACTCCCCACATGCAAACTTTATTATTTGATGTTCAAGTTTCACTATCTGAATGCTTGTGGAAGAGACCCTAACAATAGACAACTCAGGGAACAAAAAGAAGATTTCAAATATACCAATTGAAGAAGTTGGTATTTTTGTAAGATAGTTTGTATTTTCCTCCTTTTACCTCAAAACTAAATGCTTACCAACTAGCAGATCAACTGTGAGATGGTTTTACCCTAATTTTTCAGAATGTGTTCAAAGACAGTGGTTCTTGTTTGCTACTTAGAGGGAGTGGACAGCTAATTTTATTCTCTCAGTTCTACTGAGAGAAATTGTTTTCTAAGTTAGAAAAAATACAAAATAAAATCAATCGACTCTATCTGTTCATTATGGTTCTGTAACTAATGTATGCACATGTTAATTTTAAAAGGGATTGAATGCATCTATTTATCAAAATCACTTATTATATCCCAATCTTATATACAATGTTGTAAAATTAAAAATAAATTCAAGCTAGGTATGATGGTGCTTACTTGTAACACAATGCTTAGAAAGAAGAGGTGGTTGGTAGTATAGAAATGCTGTAAACACAGGGTCAGCCCAGACTACAGAGTAAGATTCAGTCTCAAATTTAATTAACACATCAGTTAATTAATAAATCTGTGGTAGTGTGGATGGGACCCAATTCCCAGAAGTTCTGAGCAAGTATTCTAATGCTAGAATGTACACTTAATGCTATATAATTTTTAAATTTGGCAAAAATGTCATGAAAGAACACTTACTTGAGAAGGAAGACCAGCAACAAGAGGCACTGAATCAGAACAGCCCAAAATTGTGAGTGACCAGGAAAGAAAGAGCAGAAAAGGGCTTTTGTTTGTTTGTTTTTAAACAAAGGTTAGGCTGTGGATCTGCCTGCAAGTTGTTGACAGTTTCAGCATTCCAGTTTTCAGGTTTTGCCACCCATGCTGGACTTTAGGTGATACAGCTCTCTTTGAATCTTTCATGTTCCTGTAATAACCCCAAAGAACTCATTCGCTCAAAAATTTGGACTTTAGTGGTATGGCCGGTGTGATCTGTCTGGAATGTGGCTCTCTTTCATGTCTCCCCAGGAATAGTGTCACACAATGCCACCCTATGAACCTTCCCAACATTCTTCTCCCTCATCCTTCTTTTCTATAGATTTCTTATGCTTATATTCTGTTCTAATTAGATATATCTGTTTTAATTGTGTGTGTATGAGTGTTTTGCCTGCACGTATTTAAGTGTATCACATGCAGAGGCCAGAAAAGTGTGTTGAATCTCCTGGAACTGGAATTATAAATAGTTGTTAGCCACCATATGGGTGTTAGAAAACAAACCTAGATTTTTATTGAGAGATGTATGTTGTTTCCTTCCAACTTATTTTTTGTTTGCATTCTTGGTCTAGGTTTGTATTTATTCTGTTATGCTTTTATTAGTTTCTCTCTTTCATTGCTTAAGGATAGTTGCTCGTTTCCTCTGTTCTTTGAATTACTTCAATTATTTTCTGAAGTGTTTAATTTTTTGTCATGTGTTCTTTCATTTTGTTGAGGTTTCCAGCTGTACCGTGTTATCCTATAGGTCCGATATTCTTTTTCCTGCATCATCCATTCAGCTTCTGAGGCTTTATCCCAACCTTTCCTGCTGATTGGATGAGTGTTCAATTTCCTTTTGCATTTCATCCTGTGATTTCTTCAGTATTTCTACCTCCTTTTGCAGCTTTTCATTCTCTTCTTGTAGCTCCTTGCTTCGCTGGTCAGTTTCTTTTTTTCCTTTCAGCCTGAGATCTTTTCAGTGTTTCCACTTCCTTCTGGAGTTTGTCACTCTCTCCCTCTAGTTCTTTTTGGAGTTTGTATTTCTCTTCCTCTAGTTGTTTTTGGAGTTTGTCATTCTCACCCTTTATTTCTCTGATTTGTTCTTTTTTTTTTTTTTTTTTTTCGTCTTTTCGAGACAGGGTCTCCCTGTGGCCCCAGCTGTCCTGTAACTCGCTCTGTAGACCAGGCTGGCCTTGAACTCACAAAGATCCACCTTCCTCAGCCTCCCAAGTGCTAGGATTAAAGGCATGTGCCACCACACCCGGCTGATTTGTTCTTTATATTATTTGATTTCTTTGAATATGTCTACAATTATTCTTCTGAGGTCGGTGTCTTGGTTTCCTTCCAGGGAGATCTCATTGTCAGGATATTCTCCAGGACTGGTTGACTTCAGTGGGGATTTATTATGGGCTTTTCCCATATTGTTGTTTTTCGTTGTGTCTTTGGCATGCGGATTTGTTTTTTGTTTGTTTGTTTGTTTGTTGTTTGTTTGGATTCTGGTGTTAATTTTCAAATGTTAATATGGAGGACTGGTTAGTTACTCACTCTGCTTCCTGTCAGTTTCTTCCTCAGTGTTGTCTGTGCAGCCTAGAATCACTGGCACTGCACCTGCTGGATCGTCCCAACCAGAGCAACCCACAGCACCAGCAACTTATCCCCTCCACCACAGTACCAATAGCTTGGGGGTGGGAGGTTAACCCCTTTGGCCTGCACGCCAGAACTCACCTGGTGTGTACGCAGCTCTCTGTCCCTCTCTCCATACACAGTTATTCTCCATGGTCCTAGAGGTGGGAGGCCCAACCCCTGGCTGGGCAGCAAGGCTGCGCACTGGATCCCACTTGGCCTCCGAACGTGCACACAGCTATCTAGCCACAATTCTTAACCACTGAGCCATCTCTCCAGTCCCCCCTCTTGTCTTGAAAAAAGGTTTCCATTTTGAAGTATTCTTTTTAAATCTTTACACCTCAACCTTAATTTTTTCATCACATTGAATGTTAAACATCATATGTTACTACGTATTTTAAGGTTATTTCATCAAAATAAAATGCAAATTCCTTCCAATTTATTTAACAATATGTTTATAAAGGCAGAAAACTAAAAGGTAATATATTCCAGGATATCCAGGACTGCTACTGGGGCAGTTTTGAAATATATGTAAATGAAAATACTCGAAAAGTAGCATTTAAATGTTCTTTTGTTTGATGTCCTTGCTAAACATAACAGATTTCGTGTCCTCTGAGTACCCCAACACAGTATTCTCCAAGGGTTCTGGATGTCATCTAAATAGAAAGAGATCTTATATGGCAATTACATCTAGTAAGATACAAGAGTATCTTGTATAAAGAAAAATTGGTTCTCTGTTTTCTTTGTATAAGTAGCTTCTAATTAATGAAGGACTATGGGTTTAAAATTAAGTCTGTCACTTTTTCTTTATCGCCTGGTATCATAGGTTATTAATACATCTCTCTGTAAGAAAAAAAGAAAACTTCTTGATGTGAAGGATTGTGTTTTACTTGGGCTGGAACATACTGTCTGTCACACTTTGACTCAGAAAACTAAAACTTATTCTATATTCCTGTGTATTTAATAAATGAAATATATATATATATATATATATCCCATAGCAAAGTCTTCACAGAAATATAGATACTAAACTTAATCTTTTATTGTTAAAGACAATTTACAAAGAATATTATTGTGAAAGTGATATGTATTGTTGATGACTTATCTTCTAGAAATCTTGGCATGCAATAAGCTATCAATAGAAATGTTTTGAATAGTGCAAGAAAACTCTCATTCTTATCTAAATATTCACACTGGTGATTGATGTCCTCAATCCAAGATTCATATGTTGTCTTTCCTCCAAAGGTTCAAACTTTGCTTAAAAATTTTTGAAATGAAATTAATTTACTTCTGAACAAGATTACAAGTTTTACAATAAAATTCTACTGCATTTTTATTCATGTATCTGTTTATTTATTATCGATAACCAATAAATAAAAAATCACTTGCATATGAAAATCCAGATATCATGAACAATTGCCATAATAATAGTAAAAAAGTCAACTCTTCTATAATAAAGTTGTAATCTCAGTAGAAAGAAAAGGGCCCTACAGAATGATCAATGTAACTGTTTTTAAGTGTATTATTAGCACAACTTCAGAGAGTCATTTTGTGCTTTCCCTGTGCTGCACTCCCTGTGGAGCACCACAAGATATCACTCCTCAAATCACAGAGCTTCTGTTCTGATCACAAAGCAATGAATGAGAGAGTCCTGGGCTTGAGAGTATGGGAAACAAAAAAGCCAGAAATCTTGACAAGTTATAGAAACAGGATGTGGTGGTTTCACTGAAAATTGTGTACTTTCTATGTAGCTGGTCTTAGTCATGACAGAATTTTATTTTCATAATGTGGCTGTGACCTTTATTTTCCCCCATAAAAGCCTTAGCTCTTATAGGAAATCACTACTGAGTATATGTTCTAAAATACATGTATGATCCCACTTGATATTGCATCACAAGGGTCCCATCAATTATCCATCACTAAACGAATGCAAATCCTCATACCAAGCAGGCCGATCAATATAGCCTTTTCACACCTCCAGACATTTCTTAAATCAGATTATAAACCAGGATGAATGTAGTCAAGGGAATCGTTTTCCTCAGGTAGTGATTGTGTTAGCTGTCACAACTGGAGGCTAAAGTTTTGTACTTGGGCTCACATTTTCCTTGATTGAGTTCTGGTTCTGCCTCTGGCAATATCAGCAACTGTGATCATTAAAATTATCCCCAGGTGACATAACTTAGCATTTCATTTTGGAAGAATCAGCAGTGAAGATTTTTATTTTTATTGTGTCATGTTTATGAAATTCCCAAGGACCACACAGCTAGGAAAAATATATCTAATCCAGCCTGCCCAGGATGAGAGCAAAAGCAACCAGGCATGAGAGCACCATGTATGATCCCTCATTCAGAAAAAACACATTAGCCATCCTTTCCTCCACAGTAATTTGAGACAAGTTGTAGTAAACCACTAATCTGTTTCAAATATTTTCCCTACTCAGTCCTGCAAAAGCTCAACTGTGTTCTTTTTATGGTTCTCGTTGTTCATGTTTCTTTCCTACACCAAAAAGAAATCAGTGTGTAAAAACTTTATTTTATTTTAGTTTTTTCATTCTGAAAATGACACAAGTTAAATGTCTTCCTATTCTTTTTAAAGTCTTTCTGTCTTTCAGTTTTGATGTTTGCTCTAATTGGTACTTTTTTACTGAGCACTTGTACATACAATAGTTCCCAAGCAAAACCAGTACCCCTGTTCCCCAATACCCCATCCCAACTAATGCATTACAATATCCAAGCTAAGCCCTATCCAGGCAAGCTCCCAAACCCCGACATCCTGCTATTAAAGTCTAGTCAGCATATCTAGGAATCTTAGGTGAGGCATACTCTTCCTCACCCAACAGTACTTAGTTTCTTGTAGTTCTCAGTCCAGGGTCAGTCCCCCACCCATTTATTTTGCTCCACTTTAAGACCTTGTCCTCCTTGGTATGGGTCCAAAGTCTGATGCCTACATTGCCACAGGTTTACATGTGAAAGCTTACAGTCGATTGTCTTCTCTATGTTCATGCATCAGCCTTGGCTCTTTTGAGAGTTTCCTTGGTGATTATGGTGTTCACATTGTTCAAACAACTCCTGGGATCCTCCCATCTCTTCTCATACTCCCTACTCCTTCCCAATTTCTTGTCAGTTATTTGATTAAGATTATTTTTTTCTTTTTTCTTTTTTTTTTTTTTTTTTTTTTGTCTTTTTTGAGACAGGGTCTCCCTGTAGCCCCAGCTGTCTCTGGAACTCACTCTGTAGACCACGCTGGCCTTGAACTCACAAAGATCCGCCTGCCTCTGCCATCCAGTGCTAGGATTTAAAGGCTTTGTGCCACCACGCCCGCTAAGATTATTTTTTTCTAAGAAACTCAAAGAATGAAGAAAAAAAGAAAAAAACAAAGAATTATTTTTTCTATGAGTGTCTAAACATGTTGTGTCTCTAGTAATAGAGTCTTACTTTCAAGTTCTTGGAAGCAATCAAGATCTGTGGCAAAACCTGTATTAAATATACCCTTAGGCCCACAACTCAAAAGGAAGTTCCCCTTGCCTAGCTCTGTGACTTTTTTGTTACATACTCTTTAGATATACAACTATGTATTCAGCTGTATATTCCATGTCTAGTTTTTAGTTGGCTTATGAAATAACATATTTTTCCACTTAGCCTTTCAACCACCTAAGCATTAATTTATCTCTTTGTGCCCCCCCATAGCCTTCCAACCTCCCTCCCCAGTTAAAGTACACCATCTTTTCCCTCCCATTTCTACTTTGATAATGCCTGTGTACTAATATACCCATTTCTCAACCTCTTTCTCTCATGGTTCCTTTCTCTTTTCTTGGGTCATGTGATTTCATAAGGGTATATATTCACTTCTAGTGATATGGAGATAAGATCCACAAATGGAAGCGAACATGTGTTGTTTGTTTTCTAAGTGTGCTTTACCTTACTTAGAATAGTGGTACCATTTACAGAAAGGAGTTCTATTTAGCAGTAAAGAAAAAATGAAATCATGAATTTTGCAGGTAAATTGGGAAAAGTAAAATTGACTTATTCTCGGGGCTGGAGAGATGGCCTAGCAGTTTAAGAGCACCACCAACTGCTCTTGCAAGAGGACACGGGTTTGATCCCCAGCACCCACATGGTAGAGCCGAGACCGTCCTGAAACTCCAAATTCCAGGAGAACTCCAGTTCCAGGGGAATCGACACCCCTTTTCCGACCTCCACAACATTGCAATCAACAGGTGCACATACTAGCAGCAGACAGACATTCTACACATACAGAAATAAATTAAAATTTAATAAAAAAATTTTTTAAATAAAATTGACTTATTCTCTAAAACAAATGGACTTTTTTACTTGACATATTTACCTGAAAAGAGGAATTGTAATTGCTTTGAAAACATAAGATTTTTGCTATTTTCTTAATAGATCACACCCTTATATAAACACACATGCAANGTCCTGGAACTCACTCTGTAGACCACGCTGGCCTTGAACTCACAAAGATCCGCCTGCCTCTGCCTCCCAAGTGCTAGGATTAAAGGCATGTGCCACCACGCCCGCTAAGATTATTTTTTTCTAAGAAACTCAGAGTCTGAGCCTGAAGAAAAGAAAAAACAAAGATTATTTTTTCTATGAGTGTCTAAACATGTTGTGTCTCTAGTAATAGAGTCTTACCTTCAAGCTCTTGAAGCAATCAAGATCTGTGGCAATAACTTGCATTAATATACCTTGGCCAACAACTCAAAAGGAAGTTTCCCTTGCCTAGCTCTGTGACTTTTTGTTACATACTCTTTAGATATACATATGTATTCAGCTGTATATTCCATGTCTAGTTTTTAGTTGGCTTATGAAATAACATATTTCCACTTAGCCTTTCAACCACCTAAGCATTATTTATCTCTTTGTGCCCCCCCATAGCCTTCCAACCTCCCTCCCCAGTTAAAGTACACCTCGTTTTCCCCATTTCTACTTTGATAATGCCTGTGTACTAATATACCCATTTCTCAACCTCTTTCTCTCATGGTTCCTTTCTCTTTTCTTGGGTCATGTGATTTCATAAGGGTATATATTCACTTCTAGTGATATGGAGATAAGATCCACAAATGGAAGCGAACATGTGTTGTTTGTTTTCTCAGTGTGCTTTACCTTACTTAGAATGTGGTACATTTACAGAAAGGAGTTCTATTTAGCAGTAAAGAAAAATGAAATCATGAATTTTGCAGGTAAATGGGAAAAGTAAAATTGACTTATTCTCGGGGCTGGAGAGATGGCCTAGCAGTTAAGAGCACCAACTGCTCTTGCAGAGGACACGGGTTTGATCCCCAGCACCCACATGGTGGCCGAGAACCGTCTGAAACTCCAATTCCAGGAGAACTCCAGTTCCAGGGGAATCCGACACCCTTTTCTGACCTCCACAGCATTGCACAACATGGGTGCACATACTAGCATGCAGACAGCACATTCATACACATACAGAAATAAATAAAATTAATAAAAAAATTTTTTTTAAATAAAATTGACTTATTCTCTAAAACAAATGGACTTTTTTACTTGACATATTTCCTGAAAAGAGGAATTGTAATTGCTTTGAAAACATAAGATTTTTGCTATTTTCTTAATAGATCACACCCTTATATAAACACACATGCATGTACTATAAAAATTTCTATTGAAGTGTTTCAATAGTGTTTCCTAATATAGTTTCTTTTCTAATCCTAAAAAAAGTTTCTAAGTGATATAAATGATGTTTCTTACTTTAAAAAGCAAATTTTCTCTTTATATCACTGTATGAGTTCCTTGATCTCTCTGAATTTTCAAATTCACACATGCATATTTAAAATTTCAAAGCTAGCATTCGGCTTTGAAAGAGACCATGTGACGTTTGTCTTTCTGAGTCCATGCAACTTCACTCAGCATGATTGTTTCCTGTTCCATTCATTTACCTGTGAATTTCATAATTTAATTTTTAAGAGATGAAAAATATTCCATGGTGTAGATGTTATACACCTTCAAAATCTACTCATCAGTTAATGGCCATCTAGGTTGTTTCCAATTTCTGGCTATTATGAAAAAGGCAGCAAGGAGCATGGTGGAATGGTTAAATGGGGTGGGGAATGGGAGTGGAGGGAAGAGGAAAGAAATATGGGGAAAGACAAGTAAAACTAAAGACCTATAGAAAATGCCATATGATGGAAATCTACCACTATAGAAACTATATATATATATATATATATATATATATATATATATATATNTATATATATGAGATTTAAATGAGTTATTCTATAACAACAGGACAGAGCCATTTCTAGACATCATAAGCTAAGAAAAAAAAACTTCAGTGTCAAAAATAGACTGACTGGGTATCCTTTTGGCCCTTAAACAAGACTGGGAAATGCTCCTCCCCTTGATTAGCCACAAGTACTGGACAGTAAGACCCAATGTTGATCACATATATGAGATACAGAACAAACAAGGAGAAATCAAGCTTGTGTTGACTTCAGAGCCTTTCCTGGTGAGCATTCATAGTGCTATGCATGTGACTGGAAGGAAAATAATAAACCGTTAAACTTGCCCAAGTGTGAATATTGTTAACTATAGTAACAACTGTTCTGGTGAGATAAGCTCAACTTCCAGTACAGTACTGGCATAATTATTATGGGAGTAACCACCTACACTTTAATTAAATTTAAGGTCTGCTTTCTAAAGTGGAGCCCATATCTGACGGTGATATCAGGATTAGTAACCTGAGGCTAAACAGTTATTGTATTTAACTTACTCTGAAATGCTCAACTCTCAACAGGCAAGTTTCCTTATGCAGCAGATGGTTATTAACAGAGAAACCCACAACTGGCCAATGTACATAGAACATGAGACTACACAGTGCTTATTCTTGAATAGGACACCTATATCAAACTTATTCTTCCCAAGGCTCAGAGATCGTTATTGAAGAGGGGCAGAAAGATTGCAAGAGTCAGAGGTGGTAGATGACACTCTGAATCAGAGATTTCCAGACAATTACTTATATGAACTCATAACAATGGGTGCAAGTATGCAAAAGTCACATGCAAGTTTAAACCAGAAAAACATACCACACAGACCACATGTGGGTAAAAAGTTCCAACCCTACCTAAAGAAACTGTGGTAACAGATGGCTACTAGGAGGGGCAGAGACGGTCTTTTTCAAGCACGGACGCTTGGTACATTAGTCAGGCTCCATTGGAGGGACCCACATTGAGGTCCATATGGGACACCAACTAGATTCTATAGGCCCTATTGTATATATAGTAAAGTGCATTAAGTCAGGTTGGGGAAATAAGGAGATGTGTGGTTAGGGGAGGAGATCCAATTACCACCAATTTATATTGTATGAAAAAAATATCTTAAAAATTCAATTAAATAAAATGCAAATGGTCATATGGATAAAATTTATCTGTATTCTGTGAAATGTTGGCACTTTAAACATAAACACACAAACATACACACACACACACACACACACACACATACACACACTATCCCTAGTTTTATGTACTGAGCCTAACAGGACTCTGCTGGAGACAAGGACTCCATTGCTTCATTGAGAAAGTTTATTTTTTTTTATTTTCCTATGATTTTTTTCTGGATTGTTCCCTTTTTCACAAAATACCAAAAGACTTCTTAATGTTTGGAAGTTTTCTGGAAGCTTTAAATCACTGAAACATTTTGCTAAAAGTGTCAGGAATAGAAGTTAATGAACAAATAAGCTATGTGAAGTACATTACAGCTTTTAAATTCCAGACACATCAAAATTCTACTCTATAATTCTTAGGAGTTTTACATAGCCTTGGTTCCATCTCATAACAAAATATCTAATTGTTACATAAATGCTGCCTTCCTCTTTGTCAATAGTGTGAATGACCACTGGGTGGGATAGCTTTAGTCTCAACTTGGTATACCTGGACTGAGGGAGCCTCAATTGGGGAATTATCTCCATTGTACTGGCCTGTGGCCATGTCTACTGGGCATTTTCTTGATTATTAAGTGATGTGGGAGGGCCTAGCCACTGTGGGTGATGCCACCCCTGGGCAAGTTGTTTTGTACTGTATAAGAAAGCAGGCTGAACCCGGGTCAGGAGGAGCAAGCCAGTAAGCGGTGTTTCCTCCATGGCCTGTGCTCCAGTTCCTGCCTCCAGGTTCCTGCCCTGAGTTGCTACCTTGGGGTCCCTGAGTGATGAACTATGACTCAGGAGATATAAGACAAATAAACCCTTTTTTCTCCAAGTTGGTGTTGGTTAGAATATTTTGTCACAGGAATTGAAGGTAAACTAGAACAACCAGTACATGTAAAACAGGAAGTAAGTGGATAGAGAGGAAACAGGTTTAATATCATAGAGAGAGAAGTAGAATGGTACTTCATTGGAGCTGGAGAGAATGGAATGAGGAGGTAATTTTCACTAATTTGGAAACACATAAATGTTCATGTCCATAGCTGTATGGTTATAATGGTTATATAACATTATGAATATATTCAAATGCTTCTAGAATTTATACTTAAATGTTTAAAATGATAATTGCACATTACATATTTTGAGAGAGAGAAAGAAAGAGAGAATTTAATTGATCTGATGTTTAAAAACTCATTTGGTAACGGGCTGAAGACATGGTTCAGCAGTTAGGATCACTGTGCTGTTCTTTTGGAAGACATGGATTCAATTCCTGGTCCCCAATGGCTGCTAACAATTGTTTGTTACTCCAGTTCCAGGAAATCTGACACTTTCTTCTGATCTCTGCAGGCATTACAGGATATGCATGCACCTACCTACATGCAGGCAATATACTCATATAAATAAAATAAAAATAATAAATAAAATATATTTAGACAAAACTCATTTAAGAGCTTAGTGTAACCCCAGTTATTGTGATATAATTTTAGCTTTTCTCTCTGCACCTAGCAAAGCCATTGTACACTGCATAAATGAGATATCTGAAGTTGATAGCCATTATGTTTTCACACAATCACATGTTAGATTTCATTAAATATTAGAAGGTGTGGTGGTTTGAATGTGTGTCCCCCATAGGCTCTAGGTATTCAGACGTTTGTCTCCAGTTGGTGGCGCTGTTTTTGGAGGTCTTGGGGTGTGTGGCCATGCTGCAGGAAGTGTGTCACTGGGGGCAGGCTTAGTGAGTTTAACAAGCCTCGTGGTCTACAGTTGCTTCCTTTTTGCTTCCTGTGCTCATTGCGAGATGTGACACTCGCTTGCTGCTCCAGCCACCATGCCTCTCCAGCCGCCACACCTCCCGCCACAATGGACTCTAATTCCCTGGAACCGTCAATCGTAAGCTCAAATAAACTCTTCCTTTTATAAGTTCCTTTGGTCATGGTGTTTTATCACAGCAACAGAAAAGTGACTAATACAGAAGGTAAGATGATTCATCCATCAAGGTATTAATTTGTGGATGACATATCAGTTTATGTACAGGCTACTAGTATAGATTATCATAAACTAGGTGGCTGGGGAGGACAGTCAAAGAAGCCAAAATTCCAAGAAACATTTAGGTGGCTCCACGAGAAAAATCTATTTTTTTCTGGTGAATGAGTCTGCGGCTTATGGGTACAGCAACCTAGTATCTGTATTCTGTATTCACATCCTTTCTCCAACTTAAATTTCAAGATAGTATTTTCAATTCAAATCCTTTAAGTTAATTATATCTACTTTAACCCCTGTTTCCAGTAAGGTAAAGTTTGCAGTTTCCAAAGAATAGAAAATGAACACAACTTTTGTTACTTTATTGGAGGACAGCCACCATAGAACCTGCTGTGATTATATATTGATCATAATTTTCTCAAGTACAATTGTAGGTGATATTACCTTTGAACTACACCCTTTGCTTCTTACCATGGTTCTCTATAATCACAGTTCATTGGACATCATATATATAATATATAATATAATATATAATATAATATATAATATTAATATATATATATATATATATATATCCAGCTGCTTATTTGTTCAGAACTCTTTAGCAATCTCATATGCTCTACCTCCAGTCTCACCTAGCAGAAAACAAGTGTTTATGTGTGCCTGTTGAGCTCTGCAAGATCTGCTGTTTCCTTCTTAAAATTTTATGAATTCATTTCAGTGTTCTGCTAAATCTGCACTGTTCATTTCTTGTTTGTTCTCCAAGTTGGCCAGTCAAGAATTAAATTTGAACTTGTTCCTTCTGCTTAAAATACTTTTCCCTAAACAACCATAACCTTTGTAGTTGTCTTCTTATCTTTGACCAAACATTATGTTCTCCATGTTCTTTCTTTTAAAAAATATTTCATTTGTCATTTTATTCATTAATACATAAATATATTAATATAAGATTTATAAATATATATATATATATATATATATATATATATATATACAATCGGAGACCAACTTCCAATATCAGGTGAGGAGAGGGAGTTTATTCCATATTAGAGGGGCCCCACAGATCATTCCTTCCAAAGGATTCGGCACTCTACCAAGTTTTGGGGGGCTTGTATACCCATGTCACAAATGAAATCAAAGAGCAAATAACACGTATATGGCCACATTCCCCAGGAATGTGATATCCTGGGGAAATGAAGAATTCTATCTTGGTTACAGGAATGTGGCAGCTTTGGAAGACAAATACTTCTATACTGGGTAACCCCACGGGACAGAGATCAGTAGAGGGCTTTGGGTCCCCTGCAACTAGAGTTACAAGTTATGTATGGCTGTTAGCTGCCATTTAATTGTTGGGAATCCAACCTAGGTCCTCTGCAAGATCTCTTAACCACTGAGCCATCTCTCCAGCCCCTTTCATGTTCTTTCTAAATTCACTGACTTTCTTGCAAAATGACCATCACTTTTTAACATAATATATAGTTTACCTTTTAATTTTCTACATTGTATGTTTCATTCCACTAAATCAGAACTTCTAGAAAGAGGGATTCAATTGTATTCATGAAGACAAAACAATATTTGAGATGTTAGATTTTCAGTACATAATGATTGAATCAGTAAATTTGTGAATAAGTCATTCAAAAATGATTGAATCAGTAAATTTGTGACTAAGTCTGTTCTAGTTTGTCTTCCATTGCTGTGACAAAACACTCTGACCAACATCAACTTGGGGAGGAAAGGGTTTATTCAGCTTACATCTCCTGGGTCACAGTTCATCACTTAGGGAGCCCAAGGCAGGAACTCAGGGCAGGAACCTGGAGGCAGGAGCTGAAGCACAGGCCATGGAGGAATGCTGTTTACTGGCTTGCTCCCCTGGCTCATGCCCAGCCTACCTTCTTATACGGTACACAACAACCTGCCCAGGGTGGCACTACTCAGTGTGGGCTGGGCCCTCCCACACTGCTCGACCATCAAGACAATACTCCACAGATGTGGCCACAGGCCAATCCAATGGAGCCAATTCCCCAATTGAGGCTCCCTCAACCCAGGTGTGTCAAGTTGACACTAAAGCTATCCAGCACAAAGTCATTCAAAAATATCTCTCATTTGATTGTATTTTTGATTATTTAATATAAATCAGTATTCTATTCTCCATAAAAATATGACAATTATAAATGAGAGAAGTATATTTTGATAAAAATGAAGTATTTAGTCATAGGAAAAGCAAACTGTTGAGATAACTCAAGTAGAAGACCTAAAGGAGAATGTAGGTTCCTTAAGATGACATAGGTTTAATGCTTTGACATGAAATCATAGAATTGAAGTCATTCTATCTAGGTTCATAAAATGATGTTCTTTTTATTCTTTGAGGAGGTCATAGAGTGTATCTTGATCATACTCAGAGCCTCTCCCCATCTCCTTCCAAATCCTTCCCCCGAAGCTCACTATCCTATCTCACTTCATGTCCTCTATTAATTTTTTTTCTTAAGGCCTATCTAATCTGTGTTCCCCAAATAGTTTCAGCTGGAGGTCTTTTCCCTACAGTGTGAACAACCTAACATCTATCAATTGCCAATAGTTCTTCAGGTAGGAGTGGAGTCTATGTTTTCCATCTACCTCCATGCTCAGATTTTGTCTGGCTTGGGCTTCTACATGTCTTCCATGTGCTGTCACAATCATTGTGGGTTCATATGTGCAACTTACTGTTATGGTAGTAACCAACAACTTTCTATTTGTATTTAAGGCCCTCATAATAAGATGGAGTACATATTTGGCACTGTTATCAGGGTCAATAACTTGTGGATAGACACATAAGTTATTTTGCTAAATGGATATAGTTAATGAATTCCTAGTGACTTGATGCTATACCCATAGATTACTGCATGCCTCAACTCTCACCAGAGAAGCTTCTTTCTGAAGCGTATGGTGAATTACAGAGACCAACAACAGCTCGGCATGCAGAGAAGAGACTGCAGAGTACTCAGTCCTAAATGGAAACACCCTCTTCTCCCAAGGCCTGGGGATTATTGGGATTATTGATAAGTGAGGGTAGAATTTTAAGAGCCAGAGGTGGCGAATGAATGCAATGAAACTGTTTTCTGGAATTTCTATCTAGTTTTAACCTCCTTTATTGTTTCAAAGCAGGCAGATGTCTCAGGTAATAATGATAACCAGTGATAATCCTTTTCAAAAATATTCTGAAAAAGTAATGCAAGAAAAGTAAACAAATATATTGAAATATATATATATATATATATATAT
>VZQC01008045.1:2507968-2662017 GCA_009823505.1 Rhizomys pruinosus | reverse complement strand
ATAAGACTGGCCAGGATCAAGAAAACAAATGATATCAAGTGCTGGAGAGGTTGTGGGGAAAAGGGAACACTCATCCATTGCTGGTGGGAATGTAAACTTGGACAGCCACTATGGAAAGCAGTGTGGAGAACACTTGGAAGTCTCAAAATGAGCTTGCCATTTGACCCAGTCATACCACTCCTGGGTATATACCCACAAGACTCATCTTACTGCAGAAATACATGCACAGCTATATATATATTGCAGCTCTGTTCACAATAGCAAAAATCTAGAACCAACCCAAATGCCCCTCAACTGACGAGTGGATAGAGAAAATGTGGTACATGTACACAATGGAGTTCTATGCAGCGGTAAAGAAAGACAACATCATGAACTATGAAGGTAAATGGATAGAGCTAGAAGATATTATATTAAGTGAAGTAACACAGTCCCAGAAAAACAAATGACGAATGGTGTCCCTCATCTGCGGATGCTAGCACCAATAACCCAGTTGTAAATATTTCTTGTGGAGAGGGATGCATATTAAAAGAACAACAACAGAAAGACTGCATTAGAAAACTGACTGAAATGGGGAATCGGGAGGGGTGGGAGGGATGGGAGAGGGACACGGGTGTATATTCGATTGGTGCATATTTAATTGACGTGAGTTCAACAAGTATCCAATTTTGCCCAAACTCTGTCTATAGGTTGCATGGTGTTTTAGAACTTAGTAAAAGTAAATATGTGTATATTAAAAAAAATAAATAAATAAAAATAAAAATAAAAATAACTCGGGGGCCAGAGAGATAGCTCAGCAGATAAGAACACTGACTCTTATTGTAGAGGACCTAGTCAATTTCCAGCACCCACATGGTGGCTAATGACCATTTGTAATTCCAGTTCCAGGGGATATGATGCCATCTTCTGAAATCTGTGGGCTTGTAAGGACACTGGTACACTTACACACATGCAGGCAATACACTTGTACCTATAAAATAAGAATAATAAATAAAAATATTAAAAAAACAAGATTTTTTGTTGCAAAGTTGCTATTTTCTGTAGCCATAGTAAACCAATTCAGGACACTTTTTTCTTTTATTAAAGTAACCCTGGCATAGTGCTTTACTGACCTCTCTTCACTCAAGGTATAGCATGTTGTCTGTTCTATTGGTTTAATATGTTATTACATTATTATTGTGAGTTATGAATAGTTGGTTCAACCACTTTTTTCCTTTGGATCCATCCCTCAAAAGGTGTAAATTGTCTTCTTCTTTGCCCTGCTTTTACATGGGTGAAAATCAAACCATAGAGAAGATTGCAATAGAAAATTCTGTATGAATTCTGTATTGCTTTGAACTATTATGCCAAATTAGAATTTATTTATGTGTTTAATTTATAAAACATTATTATTTCATTCATAAATAACATAGAAAATAATTTTAAACAGGTTTAATTATGCATAAATAAAATGATTATTAAGTTTTAATTACAGATGCCTTCCTATGAAATATTTTTTAATAATAAGTAATAAGTAATGAATACAAGCATCCTTCATGTAAAACCAATGTGCAAGCAGCTATGCCCAAACTTATACAGCCCGAAGCCCCCATTGTCCAGCTGGAGGGGCTTGTATGTACAATTATGTTGATCAAATAAGAGTCCAGTCTATATTTTTGTAGTTTCATAATTCACCCTAATCGCAGTCCTTACATTCTACCACACCCCTCTTCCGCAGATTGTTCCCTAGGCTTAGAAAAGGGGCACAGGTGGATGAGAAGTAAAACAGTCCCCTCTCTCTGGAGCTGTTGACACTGTCTACAGGATACATGGTGTTTTAGGACTTAGTAAAAGTAAATATGTGTATATTAAACAACATTGGTTTACAGACTCTGATAAAAACGGTAATGCATCTGAGTTAAATGTAGATATAATTCGCTGTTGTCCACATTTGTTTTACACAAAATCTGTAGAGCAATAACTTTGGGATTTCTAAGCCTAGGGAACAATCTGCGGAAGAGGGGGCGTGGTAGAATGTAAAGGCTGCGATTGGGGTGAATGGTGAAACTACAGCGATGTAGTCTGGACACTCATTTGATCAACTTGATTGAACAAACAACCTGTCACCCCCCACTAGATGGTGGGCACAAGAGTCTGCAGATTGGTTTTGCACGAAGGATGCTTGTACTCATGGATTATCACTTATAGCTAAAAAATGGAAAAAAAAAACTGAAAGATACAGGACAGTTATGGCAGAATACATGATCTGGGATGGGGTGGGGGTGGGGGGGAAGGGAAAGGGAAATATGCCTGATCTGAATTGGAAAATGATGTACGAAATGCACAAAGCATCAATAAAAATTAAATTAAGGGGCTGGAGAGATGGCCTAGCGGTTAAGAGCACCGACTGCTCTTACAGAGGACCCGGGTTCGATCCCCAGCACCCACATGGTGGCTGAGAACCATCTGAAACTCCAATTCCAGGAGAACTCCAGTTCCAGGGGAATCCGACACCCTCTTCTGACCTCCGCGGCATTGCACGACACGGGTGCACAGACCTGCATGCAAACAGTACATTCATACACATACAGAAATAAATAAAATTTAAAAAAAAATTAAATTAAAAACAAAACAAAACAAAACAAAAAAAAAACAATATAAACAATATAAAAAAAAAAGATGACAAGGTCTTACTGCGGCTTATAACATCTCCTAAACTATGAAATATTTCTATCCAATTCATGTTTCTCAACTATCAAATGAAAAATCAAGAAAATTCTGTTGAAATGATAATCCTCCTTGCCCTTTAGAAAAATTTAAATCTCTAATTCTTCATTTGCTATTAAATAAGACAAGTTACTCTATATTCAGAAAGTGTCCTGCTACATTCATTAATTGCACCAGTGGCCCAGAATTAAGAAAATAATTAATGTCAAATATATTAAGTAACTGTAACATTTTGCCAAGAGGAAATTAACTCACTACTGACATCAGCAAAATCCTTATCATTTCCTTCAAAGATTTAAATTCTAGCTCTCATTATAGGACAAAGGGTACTATAACTTTCATTCATTCAAACCTTTCATTCCTATAATGATATGATTATATCTTGTTTTTTTTTTTTTTCTTTCACTTACAACTTTCTGTCACAATTCATCCAATAAACACTGTTTTAGTAAAAGCAAGCAGAGGCCTGTCCAAATCCAAATCCTGGAAAGGACAACAAAAAATATCAAAGATATTAATTATCAAAGATTCTAGAAATGGCAGTGCTGTTGACCTTATTTGAGGGGCTGCTGTGGTATCTGGCCCAAGCCAGGGTTCAACTCTGGGGGACTGAGAAACAGCTGGTTGGGTTACAGAAGGTAGTGAAAGTGATGGACATGTCTTTCTGCCTTTTGCTTTTTGAATAACTGTCACATTTTGAGTCAAAAAGAAAGCACTTTGAACTTTTTAGAGACCCTTTTCTTTGGAGTAGGCTCGTCCTAGGTCTTATCTTCTATCTTCATAACCTAGTCACCTGATCATAGAGGTTTCCCCACCTACCCAAATCTCCAGAAATGATTCAAACTAGGGCCTCTTTGCTGGAAAAAAAAAATCTGCAAGAAGTCCTAAATGAGGTCATCCATGGAATTGTCCTGAAGTTGGAGAGAGAAAAAGAAAGAAAATGGTAGACATTTTGGTTTGGTATACAAACTGATTTGTATAGTAGTTAGTGATTCATAAAACTAACTCAAAATTCTGAACAAAACTCCTGAGAAACTAAAGAGTTGATAAAAGTCTCAAGGATTTTGTTCATCAATACTAAAATGGTGGCAGTCATTGTGTAATGCCCAAGTATTTTCTAATTCCCACATTGAAGAAGACAGATAAATAACAAAGCTGTAATATCATAGATAGTATTTGTGATAAACCTAAGTAGCAAGGAAATATCAGAAATCCAAACTACATTCAGATGAAGAAAATCTACCAGGTCTTGTATCAGAATAGATGAAGAGAAGTAACAAAAGCTATGAGGGAGTTATGAGTAAGGGAACATGCTACACTGTGGATGATAATAGTGTGGATTCACCACAGCTGGAAATGGAGAAGGTGTTGCCTGGATCAGTACTGGGCAAATGGAAAGGAACTTAAGCAGTGTGTAAAGGTGCCAAAGCAACTCAAGAATAACCCCTAAGGGACATCTTCTGAAAGTAGAATCCATCCCATGTAGAAGAGGGATAACTGAGAAGAAAGGGTAACACTCAGAAAAAAGAAGGAACAGAAACATTTGTTTATTTCCAAATTTAACCCACAAGATTTCTGAGGACCAAAATGAAATCACAATGAAAATTAGGATTCTGAGGTTAATAAAAATTATCACAGTATGGTAGTCTCACAAGATCTGCTAAATAACAAAACCAGTAGACATGCCAAGGTGGATGAGGGAAATTTCACAGGGTCCCTCCAGCCTTAAGGTGAAGAGCTACAGGCAGTCAGTGGGATGCTGAAGGAAGGAGGGAGGATCAGTTTTTTCTGGGAAGGAGCTCCCTGAAAGGTTATCCAATCCCAAGTGGGGAATTAGAAATGCAGGTGTATATAAGCAGTACTAAATCTCCTCAGTTCACGGTGTGTGTGGGGGGGTGTGGGGCATCATATATTTATAAATGTTTGCAATTATGTAACAATAATAACCAAAGAAGAGGACAAGAAATTGAGAAGGAATGTGGGGCATGGACAGTTTGAGGGTTCTGGGAGGAATGGATAAATGAAAATACAATACTCATGTGGGGGATTCTCAAAAATAAAATAAAATTTATTTTAAAATTTAACATTAATAAGAGAATAAGTAAGTGTCCAGTTCATTTTCCTAATAAATTAAAATGCATAGTTTTATAATAAAAAATAAAATTAAACATAATCATAAAGCAAAATAAAAACCATGTGATTAATACAAGTACTTTTCATCTAACTCTAGAAAATAAACAAAATGTAAAATCTGTTTAGATGGATTAAAACCAAACCAGAAGGAATACAAGAACAAATAAAACTTCAAGGAACTAGATGCTGGAATAACTATCATAATTTTTATATTAAAATGAAATGAAGAAAAGATAAAGATTATTTGGGAGATAATTAAAATGCCTCCTGTATCTAAAGACCAACTTGAAAGGAGATTTCTCCTGTCTGGAAGTGTGCTTCTTGGTCTGTAGCCTTCAGACACACACGTGAACTCATGTTCAGATATTGTATGTGTATTTTTCAGAAGTTTTTGAGTTAATACACTTCCTTCTTTATACCTAATTCTATGGAACAGAGCAGAACAGGGGGTAGAGAGAATAATAATACATCCCTCAACTATCAATAGCAAAGCTTCCTTATATAACAGGGTGTTATGCATATAGAAGGTGACAATTGGCTAAGTTTTAGAGAATAAATGACTATAGAGTAAGGGTCCCTGGATAGGACTCCCAGAGCAAACTTCACCCACTCATGGCTAGGGGACCATTGTAAAAGAGGAGGTCGAGAAAGATTGTAAGAGGCAGGATTGGTGCATTAACTTCAGAAAGCAGAGGTTTTCAGGCCTTGGGGAACTTGCAACAGAGGTGAAAATCCATGCCTACTCAATCAGATGAAAACATGTGTAGAATGAGGAAATGGGCAGCAAGCCCTAACCCTTGCCAAGAAACTACTGGTAAATAATTACTGTGGGGGGGGAGTAGATCTTTACAGGAGTTACTCTATATATTTTTACTAGACTCCAGTTGATGAACTTGCACTGAGGATACAAATGCTAAACCAGATAGGACTTACCATGTATGACAGAATACCTGAAATCTGGTGCTGAGGGTACTATGAGGAGTGCAGAGGGGGGAGGAACAAAATTTGACTAAGATCTATTCTATGAAATGCACAGAAACTCAATAAAAATTTGGAAGAAGGAACACCCATCATATTTAAAACAACAGTCACAGGCTATGAGAACATAATAAACATTAAAATATATCATTAAAAAAACTTTCCTAATATTAAGAAACAATAGATGGGAAAACATCCCATATAACTGTGAATATTAATTTGGAGTGACTAAAAGTCATCTCATAGTCTAGTGAAATTGAACTAACTTAAAAACAAAAATTTCTTTAGAGATTTAGGGTAAAGAGGTGGATGATTTTTGGAGCAAAGTATGTTTATTGTTATCAGAATTCATAACAGAGACACCTTAAAATTAATGATGCCACATATTTAAGATCCTGAAGGTAACATAAGCCAAACTTTGTGCTATATATTCAGGAAAAATAAACTTCAAGCAGAAAGGTAGAGATAAACACTCACCACCAAGTGAAAGTTGATAGAATAATGATACATTTGGGGCTTAATAAAGTATCCCCTGAACAGCAACCTGAAATCAAGATGACCGAAGTGACACTGATCTGAAAACTGGAATACGTGAAAGAATCACACACTTAGTTGTTAATTCAACAAGAAGGAAAGAAGCCCAAGAACTAAACATGAGTATTCAGAACAAGCAACAGCAGCTGTGTGTTCTCATGGGCTTGGGAAAGCCAAGGATAAAGAGCAAGTGCATGTGCTGATCTTGTACAACAGTTACAAACTGACTTCTGAGGCAGGAGGTGGCATTATTAAGAGTGCTAATTGAGGGGTTTATGTGTTCATCTGCAGCAGCTGCCATGACGATATACCACTGAATTCATTGGATGAGCAACAGAGGTTTAATCTTTTCTCACTGTTTGCTCATTACTTCATATTCAAAATTAAGATATTACCAGGTTTGGATTCTGGGGAGCCCTCTCTTCTTAATGCTGAAGGTCATATTCTGCTATGTCTCCTCAAAGCCTGTTTATTTTATTTATCTATTTTTATAGTATGTAATTCCTACAGACTAAAGCCCCAAATTTATGAACTCGCATAACCTTTATTGCATAACAGGCGTTGTTTCTGCACAGAGTAACAATGAGAGCTGAATATTCAATATATGAATGCATAATCCTTTTGTAGAACAGAGAATGTGGTGTATGGGATGAAGGAAATGATCCATTATGGAATTTTCTAATTTTGTCATTTCCAACATCCAAATAACACTAAATAATACCACAAGAGACCCAAGTCTAAGACAGTTAAAACCCTGAAATCTTGGATTTAGTTTCGAGCTATATTGTTTACTTATATAGTATTTCCTTCTACACACACACACACACACACACACACACACACACACACACACAAACACAGCCAAGATCCGTCCATCAAAAAATGTGAAAAAAAAGTAGCCCAACAGCAATGACCACCTCCAACACCTAGACTGTAAATCTCAGCCCCTAGAGAAATGTTGCTTCCTGGGATGGAGCAATAAATATACAAAATTATATAAAATAATTCATCATGTTCCTTGATGGCAAAGGAATTATCAAAGATAGAAATAGTCACCTCAGAAAGCTCCAGACTAACAATAAAAGAACATTGCTCCAACATAAGAAAAAGTAAGCATCAATAAGAGAAATCATTGAAATGTCTGCTGCATTTAGGGTTCATTTGTTGTTGTCTCTCAAGTACTTTTAGTTGGAGTCTTAGATCGTTCACTTGTGCTCTTTCTGTTTTTTTAATGTAGGCACTTAGAGATATAAACTTTCCTCTTAGGACTGCTTTTAAAGTGTCCCATAGGTTTCGCTGCGTTGTATTATCATTGTCATTCAGTTCCAGGAATGTTTTTATTTCTTTATTTCTTCCTTGACCCATTCATTATTCAGGAGAGTGTTGTTTAGTCTCCATGTGTTCTTGTAGGTTGTAGGGTTTATCCTGGTGTTGATATTGAGTTTTATTGTACTGTATTCTGAAAGAATGCATAAGATTATTTCAATCTTTTTGTATTTGTTGAGTTTTTCCCTGTGTCCCAGTATATGATCTATTTTGGAGAATGTTCCATGGGGTGCTGAGTAGAAAGTGTATTCTCTGGTGTTTGGGTGGAATATTCGATAGATGTCTGTGAGGTCCGTTTGGTGTATTGTAGCATTCAGTTCAGATGTCTCTCTGTTTATCCTTTGTCCTGTTGATCTGTCTAAAGGACTTAGTGGGGTATTGAAGTCCCCTACTATTAGTGTGCTGGGGTTAATCTGAGCCTTGAGAGCCTGAAGAGTTGTCTTTACAAAGTTTGGTGTGCAGTCATTTGGTGCATATATATTCATGATTGTGAGATCTTCATCATCGATTGTTCCTTTAATGAAGATATAATGGCCCTCTTTGTCTCTTTTGATTTCTTTTGCTTTGAAGTCTATTTTGTCTGATATTAGTATAGCGACACCTGCTTTCTTTTTGGTACCATTTGCTTGGAATATTTTCTTCCATCCCTTCACCTTAAGTTGGTGTCTGTCCTTGAAATTGAGATGGGTTTCTTGCAGACAGCAAATAGATGGACTTTGTTTCCTTATCCATTCTCCCAGTCTATGCCTTTTGATTGGGGAGTTCAGCCCATTAATATTTAAGGTTATAATTGAAAGATGGATGTTTTTCCTTTCACCTTATTATCCATTTGGACTTTTAGTCTCTGATTCTACTCCTATGTTTATATTTTTATTAGTTTCTTTTCCTAGGTGCGTGAGGATAGTTGCTCCTCTCTTCTGCCCTTTGAATTGTTTCAAGCATTTTCTGGATAGTTGGTTTTCTGGACATGTATTCTATCATCTTGTTTTTGTCTTAAAAGATTCTTCTCTCTCCTTCAACTGTAATTGACATTTTTGCTGGGTAAAGTATTCTGGGTTGGCATCCATAGTCCTTTAACACTGGGAATGCTTTGCTCCATGTTCTTCTTGATTTCATGGTTTGCAGCAAGAAGTCAGTTGTAATTCTGATGGATTTCCCTTTGTATGTGACTTGTTTTTCTTTTGTGGCCTTCAGAATTTTATCTTTCTTTTGGGCATCTAGCATTTTGACTATGATGTGGCGTGGATAGTTTCTTTTCTGATCTTGTCTATTTGGAGTCCTGTGTGCTTCTTGTATTTGAATGGGTTTGTCTAGTTTTAGTTTGGGGAAGTTTTCATCTATTATTCTGTTGAAGATCTGATCAATACTATTCTCTTAAGATTCTTCTTCTTCTATTCCTATGATGTGGAGATTTGATCTTTTCATAGTGTCCCATATTTCCTGGTTGTTCCAGTTTTGTATATTTTTAAATTTTTCATAATCTTTATTTGAGTTTTTTAGTTGCTCTGTGTTATCTTCCAGATCTGAAATTCTTTGTTCTGCTTCCTCCATTCTATTCTGAGGCTTTTTCCTTTCCCTTCCTCCTGGTTGGATAAGTGTTCTATTTCCTTTTTCATTTCATCCTGTGATTTCCTTAATATATCCATTTGCTTTATGAGTTTCTCAATCTCTTCTTGGTGCTCCTTACTTCGTTGGTTGGCCTCCTTTTTCAGTGTATCTACTTCCTTAAGGTGTTTGTTTTTTTTTTCTCTCTCTCTCGTTCTTTCTGGAGTTTGTCAATCTCTTCCTTTAGTTTGTTATTGTATCCCTCTAGGTCCTTTTTGAATTTTTCATTCTCTCTCTTTACTTCTCTGAATTCTTCCTTTAGTTTGTCATTGTATCCCTCTAGGTCCTTTTAGAGATTTTCATTTTCTCTCTTTACTTCTCTGAATTCTTCTTTATGTTTTTTAATTTCTCTGCATAGGTCTGCTATTAGTCCTCTAAGGTCTGTTTCTGGGGTCACTTCCAGGGGGATCCAATTGTAGCTGTCTCCTACCGGGTTGGTAGAGCTTGGTGCAGAATTTTCCTGCACCTTTCCCATGTTGTCTCTTCCTCATCTCCCTGGCATGTGGGTTTCCCTTTTGTGATTCAAATCCCCAATGCCTTTTCAGTTTGTTGAAGGCTGAAAGCTTGTTTTATTTTGCTTGCCTCCTTCCAATGCTTTTTTTTTTTCCCCTTCCTTCCCTTCTCCTTGTTTATGGAGTGTTGACTTGTCTAGGTTTCAGGCTTTCACTTTTGTTTATATATTGGATACTGGAAGTCTCTTCCTTTCCTGTTCTGAATGTTCTCTTAATCCACTGGATACTCTCTCCTCAATTCCAGTTTGGGGCTCACCTAAAGCTTCAGAACTAATGATTATTTTTTATCCTTAATTTATTTCCTTTATTTTAATATTTTATTTTTTATTTTATGTGTATGAGTGAATTGCCCTCATGTAGTAAAGACACCCATGTCGTGCAATATACCCACAGTTCAGAAGAGGATATGGGATTCCATGGAACCAGAGTTACAGACAGCTGTTAGCCACCATGTGAGTGTTGGAAATCAAACCTGAGTCCTCTGCAAGAGCAGCCCATGCTCTAACCTCTGAGCCATCTCTCCAGCCCCTATTTCTTTCATTTTAATTTACAACTAATAAACAAAATTATTTTTAATTGTTTTTTTATCTTCATGACAGAATACATGAAATCTTGTGGGGTGCTACAGGGAGTGCAGAATGGGAGAAAGTGCAAATATGATCAAGATGTATTGTACGAAATGGACAAAATATAATATACAAATAATGTAATAAAATACTATGTATTTTTATTTCTAACTTGCTAAATGTTAACATTTAAGTTAAATATCAGTAAAATTAGTTTCTGTTCATCTCTCATGGTGATGGAAATCTGTTTACAGTTACAAAAGATAGGAAACAAAATGAAAATTGTAATAATAGAAAATTTTTTGAAATATTTTAATATAACCTTTATCAGTAAAACCTTCCTCACTTAGTCCAAAATAAAAGCATATCACATATAAAACAGCAAAAGATGTTATAGAGGCTCCCACAAAATCATTAATAACCATTTGATATCTTGTCATGTTCCTAGTGAGCAAATACTTTTTGGCCCATGTTATGCTTAAGCAACTGAGAACAAAGTTTCTTGAGGTCCATCTTGCCAGTGAGAGTGACATTTCCCAAACATTATTAAACAAACATAACACGGCATTTTCCAATCCTAATAAACAGAGCATGAAAGGAGAACCTTTATTCAAAAGAAAAATATATACAGAGATAAAAACAAAAGTCCAACCAAAAGGAAGGTATTGAGTATCTCTGTCTTAAATCTGAGCCCATCAGAGATGCAATTTTATGCACTACCAATACTAAGATGTCTAAGATGAAAGAATTTTGTTTTATTATAAAAGTCAATATGCATTATAACACTTGGCCTGTAGCAGATGCTAAATAAATATTATTAAGTAAACATGTGGCTGCAAACTTGGATGGATACCTGTCTGGTAGAATAAACACTGAAGAAGTAAAGAATATAAAACTCAGAAAAATTAAACAAAAGTAGTCATAATGATTGAGAATATACAATATTTAACAGCTTCTAGCTGGGTTGTTTAGAATTGTGCTACCAGTTAAACTTAGAATATGGCCCAGTGCATAATTACATTATTACTGGCAGTTTGTTTTTGGCAGGCCTCTGTGACACAGTTTTTTCTTAAATAAAGGTTATTTTTTCTAGAAGACATCGCTATATAGCTATCTGTATCTATACCTATATAGTTTATATATGTATTTTGTTAGTTATAAACTATGTTGATGTTGTATATGAATACCAGATTGGAAGCTTCAAGACTAGATAACTAATTTTGCTAATTTGAATGTTAGGTGCTTTTTTACCTTCTCAAAATAAGTGAGCCCATCCAGCAAGAGTAGTTTAAGCCTGAAGGAAGTAACTTTCTTGTCTTAGAACACTGAACAATTCACACCCTGAGTTCAATTAATTAAACACGAATCCTTAATAATTCCCTTCATCATAGACTTCTGTGTCAGTCTGATAAAGTTTATGGATTTACCTCTCCTCAGAATGATCACTTAAATTCAATGAATAAAATATGTAACACTACAAAAGTAATTATCATGAATGCTTATCAAAATATTTCAATTACAATCCAGTAGAATAAGTTATGTACTTCTTGATTAAAACATTAAATACTTATATCCTGTGCTGATCATAATATACTGCTATTTAGAAATAGCTGTATTTCAGCATTATCTGTAACAACTTCAAACAGAAATGAAATATGTAAGTGTATATAAGTGATATTGCTAATAGAACTATGGATTTTTCTCAAAATCTGTGTTAAGGAAAGCTAAACTTCAAAGAGAAGTTAGCAAAAGTTAGAATGAATGTTGTTCACATTTTGTCTGTCTGTAGATCTAAACTCTATTTGTGGATAGCTATTGGGGGGAATTAGCACTCGATTTGAAATCCTCTGAAGCCAAAAAGTTTACTAAGTTCTCTATTTCTTTAAGATAAAGAAATTTCTGTAAGATCAACCTAAATCATGCTATGTGTTATAATAAATAATTTTAAGCATTAAATATTTTTAATCACTTAAGTAGGTTAGATTGCAAAAACTAATAAATTACAAATATTAACATTTAATAAAATTATGTTTTGACATTAATATTTCTCCTAAAAATGATAAGAAAAACTTTATCCTTATGGTATAATTTATATTCAGAGTAAAGAAAAGGAAACCAATTAAATAAGTTGAGAACATGTTTTGTTTTTGTTTTTGCTTTTTTTTTTTGTCTTTTTTTTTAATTTTTATTGATGCTTTGTGCATTTCATACATTATTTTCCAATTCAGTTCAGGCATATTTCCCTTTCCCTTCCCCCCCACCTCCACCCCATCCCAGATCATGCATTCTGCCATAACTGTCCTGCATCTTTCTCTCAGTTTTATCATTTTTTTATCTATAAGTGATAATCCATGAGTACAAGCATCCTTCGTGCAAAACCAATCTGCAGGCTGTTGTGCCCAAACTCCCACAGCCCCACCATCCAGTGGGGGGTGACGGGTTGTTTGTTCAATCAAGTTGATCAAATGAGTGTCCAGACTACATTGCTGTAGTTTCACCATTCACCCCAATCGCAGCCCTTACATTCTACCACGCCCCCTCTTCCGCAGATTGTTCCCTGGGCTTAGAAAAGGGGCACAGGTGGATGAGAAGCAAAACAGTCCACTCTCTGGCTTATTCCTGGACAAACTGTCAGCCCATGAAAGGAAACAGCCAGAATTGACCAGAGTCCAAGACAATAGCTCCAGAGAGAGTGGACTGTTTTGTTTTTTTGTCTTTTTGAGACAGGGTCTCCCTGTACCCCCAGTTGTCCTGGAACGTGCTCTGTAGACCGGGCTGGCCTTGAGCTCACAAATATCTGCCTGCCTCTGCCTCCCAAGTGCTAGGATAAAAGGCGTGCACCACCCTGCCCAGCGAGAACATGTTTAAAGAATTAAATGAGTACATTTTTTACATTTTCAATGACTTAGTCTAGAATTTTTCCTCCAAAATCACTCCACCTCCCTATACCCAAATTTACATCTTCTTTTTTAAAAACTATTTTATTAAATTTTTGTGTATTTCATAGACAACATCTTAGTTCCGTTTATACTCCCTTCTCCATCAGCACGCTCCCATAGCTCCCCCCTGGATTTCATGCATTGTCATTTATGTTAAGGTCTCTTGAGTCAAGTTAGTGTACCCTGACGTCCCTCTGTACTAGTTCATCAACTGGGGTTTTTGTAGCACTTTTAACTACACAATCTTTCTTTTATTTTCTTTTTCTTTTATTTCTTTATTTATTTAATATATATATATTTTTTGTACAAGATTATCAAATCTAGACCCGTGTTCCCCACCCTATGCCCCCACCCCACCAGAACTCATGTATTCTGCCAAACATGCTTTTCATCTCTTTCTCAGTCTTTCTCGATATTCTCCATGTGGAAGTTGACTATTTTGAACAGAAGTTCACTGTTTCAATCAGTTCTTTGATGCAGTCCTTTCTGTTGTTGTTGTTGTTGTTGTTGTTTCCAGTATGCATCACTCCCAACTGCTTGGACAAAAGCTCAAGGGGCTGTGCACAAGAAATACTTACAACTAGGTAATTAGCATTAGCATCCACAGATGAGGGATACCATTCGTTGTTTGTTTTTCTGGGACTGTGTTACTTCAGTCAGCATGATGTGTTCTAGCCCCATCCATTTTCCTGAAAAGCTCATGATGTCATCTTTCTTTAACGCTGCATAGAACTCCGTTGTGTAGATGTACCACATTTTCTCTATCCCCTCAGTTGAGGGGCAATTGGGTTGGTTCCAGCTCCTACTATATAGTCTTTCTAAAGCTTAAATTGACCTGTTGAGCCTAGAAAAATCATAGAAAGGAACAGAATGTCCATTATTATATTATTATTTAACGGATGCTATAAAAATCTAAAGACAAATAGGACATGACCTTTTCTGATAATTGATCAGATTATATTTAGAAACAATGCTGTAATAACTTTTCTAATATTATTGCATCATATTACCTTTTGAGTTTCCTTATTTATTCACAAAAATATATTTAAATCATCAATGAGTCTGTTAGTCTCGGGAGAAATGTGAGCACACAACAGATAGTAATATCAAATAATAACTTGGTCAACGGAAGCAAGTCAGCTAGGATGAACTCTGCAAATGGCAGTAAGAGAATTCAGCTTCCAGTTTCCTGGAATCATCAGTATCAGCAAAGCTTTCCACATTGTAAACCACTCTATCCCTCTCATTCTTTATGCCATTATACCTAATTTACATTCCATTAACAGGTCTTGTATACCCTGTGTGTGGTAAGGGAAACTTTTACAGCTTGAAAGCACAACAGTGAACTGGATGAACCAGGGTTTCACAACACTTTAAACTAAAAAAATGTTGACACTGAATAGATTAGAATATCATTAGGTGTATCCATACAGCAGGAACAAATAACAGTACAGCATAAGAAAATTGACATGAATTTCTAAATAAAGGTATTGGATTACATTTACAGGAAAAATATTTTGAGTAGGAAAATTCTTGTAAATACATATGTATATGTGACATACATATATGGCACATTAGAACTGTGTATTAAACTCCAATTGAGTTGTTTTATTTACTTCTATGTTGTTAAGCATCCTCGGATGAAAAAACACTAGGAAAGATAAAAATAAAATGAACCACACTGTCATGAATCTTAAAATCAAACAATGACCAAACACACAGTATCAAAAACAGGAGACCTAATGCCCGTGCAATTTCGGAATAACAGAAAAGTAAACGTAATTTTTACTAAGGATGGAAAAAAAATATATAGCCTTAATAGTGGTACCCTTCATGAACAGAGAGCATTGCTCTCAGAAATAACAGATTTTTAAACCAAAATACCAGTGCCAGATACAGGTTACCTCCCTCTGAACTGTTCACCAGGAGGACTCAAAAATCAACACAGTCTATTGCCATTGCTTTTGGTTGCTCGTTAGAACTCGATAATGATTTTTAGTGAAGATATCATACATTTTGGATATATTGCACAGACAACTCAAACTAGAACTGATATAAAAGCATCCACAATCCATGTTCACATTCACATTGCTGGAAAGTGCCATGTAGGTTGATGATCATTGATCTTCCCCAGTTCTTGATCCTTATTACTATGGCATGGAACTTCCAGTCAAGCTATGTCCCCAGTACAATAGTGATAAGTCTGTATCCGGGGTAAAGAATCACATATCAGGGCTGGAGAGATGGCCTAGTGGTTAAGAGCGCCGACCGCTCTTGCAGAGGACCTGGGTTGGAGCCCCAGCACCCACATGGCGGCTGAGAACCATCTGAAACTCCAATTCCAGGAGAACTCCAGCTCCAGGGGAATCCGACACCCTCTTCTGACCTCCGCGGCATTGCACGACACAGGTGCACAGACTTGCATGCAGACAGTACATTCGTACACATACAGAAATAAATAAAATTTAAAAAATTTAAAAAAAAAGAATCACATATCAATTGAAGTCAAGCTTTTTCTCTCAAGAGTGAATATCTGAAAGCAACTATGCTGTTATAATGTGAATCTCTCAACGGGCTCTAGAATCCACCCACCAATTACTTTCAGACTCTGAATTACTGTATATGGGTGGAGAGGATGTATCCATATTTTAGAGTAGTATAAACTTAATGTGAATTCCTAAGCATAAAAAAAAGACTGAGAGAAAGAAAGATACAGGACAGTTATCGCAGAATGCATGATCTGGGGTGGGGTGGGGTGAAGGGGAAGGGAAAGGGGAATATGCCTGAACTAAATTGAAAAATGATGTCTGAAATACACAAAACATCAATAAAAAAATTCTGAGTGACATCAAAAAAATAAAAAAGAGTGAATACATCCCTGGTTTTATGAACCTTGTCAGAACCCTATGGCTGGTAATGTCAGAGTCACAAAAGGGGATTGATTGTACTATTGTTTGTTTTTTGCTTAAATGCCCCTCAACCATTGAAAGGATAATTAAAATGTGGTACATTTACATCATGGAGTTATATTAAATATAAAGAACATCAAAAAAGAATATTTAAGAAGCAACTGTGTCAGAGACACCTGCCAAGAAGAAACTGACAGCAACAAGTGTTATTTATCACTTACCTACTTTTATTTGGGAATCTCATATGTAGTCTTTTTCTCAAAACATCTATTTTGATTTTATGTCTTCTTGTTCTTATTTTATAGCTTCTACTTGTATTCCACACATAAGAAAACATCTAACATGCTTATATGATGAATTTCCTTCTGGTTGTATCATTATCTGTTTTCCTGAATGCAGATTTTTTTTTTTTTTTTTTTTTTTTGTCTTTTTCAAGACAGGGCTTCCCTGTAGCCCCAGCTGTCCTGGAACTCACTTTGTAAACCAGGCTGGCCTTGAACTCACAAAGATCCACCTGCCTCTGCCTCCCTCCCTCTGTCTCCCAAGTGCTAGGATTAAAGGCATGTGTCACCATGCCCAGCTTATCTGAATGTGGATTTTCATCTCCTATACCAAAACATAGGAATTTCATCAGGCATTCTTCCTCAGATGTTCTATAATTCACTATCATGAATCTATCACTACTATTTTCTTTACCTATTATTATTCTTCATTTGTTTCTATATTTGGGTATTCTACAGTGGTGCCACATTCCCACTGCCTCTGTTCATCAGTATGTTCTAGTCATACAAGTTCTTGATATAGAGTGACAATTATTCACAGTAAAATACACACAAGTATATGTACATTTTTATATACTTATGTTTATTTTGTGGATGAATATTTCCCCTACCTACATGAAAATCTGCCACATAATCGCAATGCTCATAAATGTGAGAAGAGGATGTTGGATCCCCAGGAACTGTAATTACAGATATTTGCTGCCATAGGGTTTGGGGAACTGAACCCAAGTACTCTGGAAGAATAGTCAAGGCTCTTAACCACTCAGCCATTGCTCCAACCATGTATGTGTATTTTAAATGTTTCTTAGAATTAATAGAAAGCAGTATTATAAAAATACAGCCTTAATCAGAAAAAGTCTAGAAACTATATTAGCTACATAAGGAAGTATCAAAACAAATGACCCAATTATAAGATGGCGCGTGGATCTGAACATAGATCTCTTAAAAAGAATAAATAAAAATGGCTAAGAAACCCCTTAAAAGTATATACATGGGGGGCTGGAGAGATGGCCTAGCAGTTAAGAGTGCCGACGGCTCTTGCAGAGGACCCGGGTTCCATCGCCAGCACCCACATGGCAGCTGAGAACCGTCTTTAACTCCAGTTCCAGGGGAATCTGACACCCTCTTCTGACGTTCTGGGCATTCTACAACACGGCACACAAATCTACATGCATACAGTACACTCATACACATAAGAATAAATAAATAAATAAATAAATTAATTAATTAATTAATTAAAAAAGAAAACATTGATAATTATGCAGCATTAAAAACGTATATGTATGCTTAGTGATTAAGTCAATTACTTTAAGATATCATCTAATCCCAATCAAAATTGCTAAGATCAAGTGAACAAATTATACCAAATGTTGGTGTAGATGGGAAAGAGGAACCCTTATTTACTGTTGTGGGGATTTCAAACTGGTGCAACCAGTGTGGAAATCATATGGAGAACACTTAAAAACTTAAAAATAAATCCACTATTTGATGCAATTACATCACTCTTTGGCATATAGCCAAAGGATTCTAAGGTAGATTTTTATCATCAAGATCTGGAAGGTAACCGGGAACAATGACAATAGCCTGTAATTGTGAGAAGTAGGCGGGCCTTCATTGGCCAACCACACAAATATAGGTAGCCGATCAGTGGCACTGAGCTTTTTCTTTGGGAGCCTGTGTTGTCTAGTAAGGACATTGTCAACCTGCTTTGGGATATCTCCAGTTAAACTATTTTTATGCATGAATATGTATGAGTTTTAGCAAGTTTGTACAGTAGCAGGTTCCCAAATGACTTTTTTTGTGGGTCTTCAGTGTTAGTTACCCCTGCCCATAGTCTATCCTTTACCCTGCACTCCTATACTCCCATCCCAATGAACTATTCCAGAATTCCATTTTATCCCTTTACAGCAATCTTTTCTATTGTTCCTCCCTTGAAATCTCACTCAAGTCTTATTGTTGAGAATTTTATACATGCATATAGTGTGTTTTGATCAATTTTTACCCACCATATCTGTCCTACAATTCCTCTGTTATATTTCCATCACTTTTCTCTCAGAACATCATGTGCTATCTTTGTATAAGCACGAGAGTAGGACCATCTCCTGCAGCCTTGAGTTTCTCCTCAGGGACTATATTCCTGAGGAAAGCCGACTTTTGCTGCCCTGTCAGACATCAGTTTCCAATTATTCCTCAGATATGGATAGGAATTCATGAGCCCTTCCTTCATCCATGCTGGGATTTTCCCTGGCTTGGTCTTGGCCAAGTCTGGTGTATGCAGTTCTAATCACTGTGTGGTCAGGTGTGCAATGGTCCTGTTACACTCAGTAAATAGTTTTTTCTGCAGCTGTCCAAACTCATTTTTACAGTTTTTCTGGCCTCTAAGTCAACATGAACCCTGAAGGAGGGGCTGTAACATAAGCTTTGAGGGAGGGTCTGTGACATAAAATCTTCCATTTAGTATGGACACGCTACAAAATAGTATTCTCTGCACATTCACACATTATGGTGTTTATATTCATCTCCATCTGCTGCAAAACGTTGCTTCTCTGATAGTCTCTGAGAGATGTGCTAATATAATACAAATTTGGGGGCATTTTGTGTATATTGAGCAGAATAACTTTAGCTTCTTCTATTGGGCTTATAGCACAGGCTTGTGTTCTGTTAACAGTACAAGACCTGAGATCTCTATAACTGAGAGGACCTTAGGTCCCATCAGGAAGTAGTTGGTTATTTTTATAACAGTCTTCCACTCCAGTTCCAGTGGGCCTATCTTGCCATCCCAGTGTTTACTGTAGCTCTCAAGGTTCACACATGAGGAAGACTGTTGACAACTTTTCTCCCCTGATAATATGCATTGAAAATTCTTTTTTTTAATTGTACTTATTTTTTATGTATATGAATGTACTGTCTGCATGTAGGTTTGTGCACCCGTGCCGTGCACTGCCGCGGAGATCAGAAGAGGGTGTCAGGTTCCCCTGGAACTGAGGTTAAAGATGATTCTCAGCAGCCATGTGGGTGTTGGGGATGGAACCCAGTCCTCTGCAAGAACAGTCGGTGTTCTTAACTACTAGGCCATCTCTCCAGTCCCATGAAAATTATTTTCATAATGGTTGTACAAGTATACATTCCCACCAGCCTTGGATAAGTGTTCGCCTTTCCCCACAACCTCTCCAGCATTTGGTATCATTTGTTTTCTTGATCCTAGCCAGTCTTATCAGAGTGAGATATCTTAAAGTGGTTTTAATTTCCATTTCCTTAATTATTAGGGACGTTGAACACTTTTTAAGATGTTTCTCAGCCATCTCTAATTCCTCACTTGTAAAGTCTTTGTTCAGCTCTTTATCAGTCTTTTGAGTTTTGAGTGAGTCATTTGTTTTCTGAGTAGTTTATATATTCTGGGAATTAATGTTTTGTCAGATGCATGGGCGGCGAAAATTTCCACCCACTCTGTGAATTTTCTCTTCACTTCCTTGATTATTTCTTTTGCTGTACAGAAGCTTTTGAGTTTAATGAGGTCCCATTTGTCAATTGTCTATGAAAGCTAGCCAATAGGAATGAGGCTTCCAAGTAACTACAAGCTTTGTCTCTCCATGTACCAAGGCTCAAGAATATATTGTCCTCAGCAATAGGATCTTACCATCAAGTTTTAGAGGGTAACCTAGAGCAATGCAATAGGCTGTAATGAATGCAGCGGGAGCTCACTGACCAATAATTTGAAAAAAGAGTAAACTATACCCATCATTGGTCTTCTTTATTAATAGCTTGTGCTGCCTGAAAAGGGCATTGTCCCCTAATACAATACATTAATACAACTGTTTAAACTCCTTTTATATATGAATTTTTGTACATACTTTATGAATCATCTACAATAGTTGTTTCCATATGGATTTTCAAAAGACTTGAGTGTTAGCTTTCCCAGCTCATACTCCCTCTTCTCTCTGCCCACCCCTCCCCACTCCATTTAACCCTTTCTTTACCACTATTACCTTTTCTTCTTTCACACCACCTGCATTCTGTCTTCCTTCTCTGACCCTCTCCCATTGCCCCTTACTCATCTCTTGACTTCCATTTGAACTCCAATTTAGACACACATATCTACAGATACAAAGCTAGAGCCTACATATGACAGATAACATGGAGCATGCCATTTGTCTTTCTGGGTTGAGTTATCTTACTCAGAATGATTGTTTCCAGCTCCATCCATTTGCCTATGAGTTTCATAATTTCATCATTTTTTTCTTTACAGCTAAATAATATTCCACATATTTTACAATATTTTATTGTATATTCATGAGCTTATAGACTGTATCTAGGCTGTATCTAAAGAGGAGAACATTAAACATAGATGAGCAAGTTTCTTGTTAGTAAGATACAGAATTCTTCACAAATGAGCCCAGGAGGGGTATGGTTGAGTCATATGTCGAATGTATTTCTAATTTTCTGAGGAATCTCCACAGTGCCCATGGAGGCTGCACAAGAATTTGTTGTCATCTGTTTTGTTTTGTTTTGTTTGGTTTGGTTTGGTTTGTTTTCATTTCGTTCTGTTTTGACTTACCTAATCATTTTGACTGGAATAAGATGACATGGCAAGGCAGTATTATTTTGCATTTTCTAGATGGCTAATGATATAGAACATTAAAAAATACTTCTCACACATTCACATTTTCTCTTCTGAGGACTCTTGCTTTAGTTTCATGCCCTGATTTTTAACCTGGCTTTTATTTTGTCCTGGTGATTAATTTTTAGGTTCTTTGTATATTCTAGACACTAACCTTCTGTCAGATATACAGCTGGTGATATTTTTCCCTCGTATAAGCTATAAATTGACTAAAATCCAGTGTTAAAAATCAGTAATAAAGATAGTCCTATCATGATCAAATATATCTGATATGAGGTAAACTGGCTTTGTTTACTCTGAAACCTGTGGCTGGAAGTTGTTTTCATTGTACTATGGGGTTTAAAATGTAATCTGATCTATAGGTAAGTCTTTTGAGAGTTGGCTATGGTTAGATAAAGTCATTATAGTGCAGCTGCCATGATGAAATATAGGGAGCTTTCTAGGAAGGGGAAGAGAAATGAGCCCAAGCATGTAGAGGTGCTTTCTGTCTCTCAGCTGTTTATACCCTATGCCAGACTGGGAGTCTATTTAAGAAGAAAGCAATCACAACATGCAGTCCTTTGACCTTGGACTGAAAGTTTGAGCCAAAATAAACGTCTTTACTTCATGACGTCTGTAGGATGTTCTTAGCAACAGAAAAACTTCTAGGACTGTATCTTCCCATGTTGTATGCATTTGGTTCAACCATTGTATAATGTCATAGAAGAATCTTCTCTGGACAAGACAAAACAAATGCACTGAATTGTTCAGTCTGTGCATCTGATCAAGCTATTTAACCTTTATGCAGTGAGATGCCATCATATCTTCCATGTGGTGAAGGAAGAAAAGGAAATGATCAATGGATTCAAAATAAAGAAGTAGAGGCATGGTGTGAATTTTAATCAGCAAGGCAAACTATAGGTTAGCTAGATGATTATTATGAAGAGCAATTGCTCTTTTTGACTCCATTTAGCTAACATCCCAAAAGTGCAGACAGAATAACCTGATTTTATATTATAACAGAAGCAAAAATTTACATAAATAAATAGGATATTTACAGTTCAGTCCTTTTCAGTTTCTTTTTCTTTTTTTTTTTTTTTTTTTTTTTTTTTTTTTTTTTGCTCTTTTCGAGACAGGGTCTCCCTGTAGCTCTGGCTGTCCTGGAACTCACTCTGTAGACCAGGCTGGCCTCAAACTCACAGAGATCCTCGTGCCTCTGCCTCCCAAGTGCTAGGATTAAAGGCGTGTGCCACCACGCCCGGCATTTATTTATTTCTGTATGTGTATCAATGTACTGTCTGCATACAAGTTTGTGCACCCGTGTCGTGCAATGCCTCGGAGGTCAGAAGAGGGTGTCGAATTCCCCTGGAACTGGAGTTCTCCTGGAATTGGAGTTTCAGATGGTTCTCTGCCGCCATGTGGGTGCTGGGGATCGAACCCGGGTCCTCTGTAAGAGCGGTCGGCGCTCTTAACCGCTAAGCCATCTCTCCAGGCCCCCTTTTCAGTTTCTTAATGGTCAAGAGAACATTTAAACAGAAGACAGTAGAAAGTGAAATAATTGTAACTATCACAAAGAATCAATGCAACAGAAGTTAGATCTGACATGGGTTCAGGCTGGAAGTCCCTGCTGAGTATTCCTCTGACTTGTACTAATATACACATGAGAAAGAATATTTTGAAATTTTCCAATGCAGAAAATTATGGCTGACAGTCATCCAATTGCCAGGGTGTTGAAAAATTTCCCCATAGTTAAAAGCCAACAGGAACTGGATTGAAAAATAGCAGATAGCCTGCTGTGATATGCTACACTTGCCTGATTTCATCAAAGCTGGTAAGGAGACATTTATTGCTTGTTCCACTGTCTGAAACTCTCATTACAAACAAACCAAACCAAATAAACTAAAGACCTAGGCGGGCAGAAATTGGGGAAGCAATCTCTATTTGGTACAAGAGCTAATTTTATAAATCTGAGGTGCCAATTTCAGTTCCCCTTTCAGAACAGCCCTTTCTTTCTGCAAAGAAACTGAACAACTCTCAGGAAGCTTATAGCCAAGCCAAAGAGCATGCAGATAAAGTCTAAAACATTTCCTTTATGAAACAAACACCAATTTCTGGCAACATTATCAGGCAAATTTGATTCCCCAGCAGGATTATTTATGGGAATCCTAGGGATATAGATCCTTCCTCCACTATTTGCAGAGATTCAGAATTCAATCTGTTTGAGGAGAAACCTGAAGACCCCCATTTCAATGTGTTTTCCAAATGATTAAACTGCCTGCATCATGAGTTCAGCATGTCTTTCCTCTGTAACTTGCAACTCTAAAATCACAATCTTGTTTCCTGTGTTCTACATCTGCTACAAAGAACTTTTTTTTTTTTTTTTTAGTAAAAATAGGGTTCAGTATAGTGATTTTTTTTGGATACTTTCTCTACTTTGTCTCCAGTATAATTTTTGTCAGGGTGAATGGGATCAAAACTGTTTTACATAGGATGGGTTTCTCATTTTACTGGATAGTTAAAAACTCATCCTCATAATCATTTGGTTTTTAGCTTTGTGGTGTCTACTTTTGTAGTTACATTTGTATCATTTGCTTACTTGTAGTCTAATGTTCATATAGGTTCTTCTCTGTACAGTGGTGTATTCTGCTGCTGTACAATTATACTTTTCCTTATCTTACTTAAATGCATTTTCAGACCAACATAGATCTTTTCAATGTATATTGGATTTATATGTCACATTTCAGTAACTATCAATGAAACACATGAGATTTTCTTTACAATTTCTTATATTCTAATTTGATTAAATAAATATGTGCTTTCAAGAAAAGTCTGAGCTGGCTTTGGGAACTTCAAAAAGAGGCATATCCTTTGAATAAGGACAGAAATGAGTGAATACTGGAATTTAATATTTTTTTGACAGGAAAGTAATTGTGATTATCATAAGTCAACCTGTCATAAGGAGACAGAGCCTATTGGCCTTCTTTATCAGCAAAAATTATCTTTGTTGTAAAATCAAATTAACCTAGTGGTAGAACTGTAAGAGCTGTTTGATTTTACAAATTACATCAGAACCTTAACTGTATCATTGTAGAAATGTGAAGGAATTGACAGAATATCAACAGCCTTATGAAGTACAACTTAATGGGTGAATACAATTTTAATAGAATAAGGGAGTTAACTGATTCTAATGCTTGATGACTGGAAGTTGGGACTTCAAAATCTAGACTGAGTGTGCCTGATTAATTTTAACTGTAATGTATTAATAAATAGCCCAAGATCATCCATTTTACTTTTAGCACATGGGAGAACTTAGTTTTTTATTGTGAATTGATCTCAAACTACATTAACTTCAATTCAGGTAAAATATTTGAAGGAAAATTATATAGCTAAAATTATTCTTGCTTACATGTAGAGTTATAACTCAGCATAATATGATACTTGAATTTTAATAAGTATGGAAATATTTGCCCATTTGTATGAATGTTTTTCCATTGGAAGCATCCATTTAAAGGAATTTATATATTCAAACATAGATGTTATTACTCAAAATATTTGGATAACTTCTTCTTGGGAATTGTTCTTCATGCCTATAGCATGCATTTAAATATTCAAAATGTTGAAAATATCTTTTACTTGAGAGCAAATTTAATGTTTAAAATATCTCAGAATCATCTGCAGGCAAATGTTAGGAATAAATTTGATGATCAGGATGAACATCAGCATCTGGGTCAGGGATAAATTGAAAGATGTGAAATCTAATTTAGTTGCAGTTTAAGATCTACTTTTATGGAAATCATCTAGGCACAAAATTAGAAAGTAATTTTAGGAATCATTTTTTAAGTAAGTGTTTAGAATCCCCATAAACCCTCATTATGTTTGTCAGAAAAATGAGTAGAGTATTAAAAAAATCAATCATATTACCAAAGAATCAATCATATAACTTTTTATAATACTGAACAAGTAGTACTTTCTAAAATTACCAATAGTTCCTGTGTTTACTTATATTTTTGTTCACATTATTTATTTTAATAATAAATATATTTATATTTAAAAATTAGTGAGAAAAATAGATATTCATGAGCAGGGACATTTGCATTATAGTTTTGGTCCCTGTATGTATACCTTTTTGTATACATTATACACATGAATATGGCAGCCAGAAGGCAATATTATATTATTAATTCAGGAATCACCAACTTTGGGTTTTTCTTTGTTGGCTAGAATATTTTTATTTTAAACTTTTAATTGAATTTTTTAAAATTCTGTATGTTTTAGCCTATTATACATCCCCTGATACCCCATCTGATATCATATATCATATACATATACATATACACATACATATACATGTACATATACACGTACATATACATATACACATGCATATACATCATATACACATACATATACATATACATCATATACATATACATCATATACCTATACATCATACACATATACATATACATAATCATCATGTACATATATCATATACACATATACATATACATCATATACATATACATCACACACATATACATACACATCATATACATACATATCATATACATCATATACATATACATCATATACATATACATATACGTAGGCAAAAACTCATGCATATAAAATAAAAATAAATACATCTTTTTAAAAAAAGAGCTAGAAGCAGGAGATTTTGTTGTTTTGAGAGAGGGTCTTACTATGTAGCCCTAGTTGGTCTAGAATTCATTATGTAGACCAGGCTGGCCTCAGTCTCATAAGAATCTATCTTCCTCTGCCTCCAGAGTGCTGGGATTAAAGGCTTGTGCCACCATGGCCAACAAGGAGGATTTTTCAGATAATATTTTTATTAATTCTTTGAGAATTTCATGCAATGTATTTTGNTATATATATATATATATATATATATATATATATGGCCTGCTTGTGTGATGTGTGTGTCTCTGTGCCATGTAATGCCCACGGAGATCAGAAGAGGGGGTAGGATCCCTTGGAACTGGAGTTAGAGAGAGTTGTTAGCCACCATGTGGGTCCTGGGCTTCAAACCTGGGTGCAATGCAAGAATAGACAGTGCTCTTAACTGCTGAGCCATCATTCACATTTTTTATGTGGGCTCTGGGAATAAAATTCGTGTGTCCTCATTCTTGGGTGGAAAGCACTTTGTCAACCAAGTTATATTCCCATCCCCAACCATGAACCACTTATACACTTTCATTTTATCTTTTTATTTGTCCCTGAAACACATTAAGGGTTTATGAATAATAAACCCATGATAAAATGTTTCTAAGTAAAAACTGTATTTGAAGTACGACATGTGTTGTTATGAATTTAATTTTTAAAGTCATTCATAATTCCTATAATACCATATTTCTGAGTAACTTGTTCCTCAATGAGGCTTTTATCATTTATTCCACAAATACATGTTGGAAATGCAAATATGTACACAGTAATTTAGAAGATAAAGAATTTTCCTCTTGGAAATCACTTGTATCTCAAGTTGCTTATATTAGTATACATTATAATTTTGAATAATATACACCAAGACATTTAAGTATAAAGGGCAAATCTCTGACCTGTGTAAGCCTGAGACTTAGAAGGGGAATGAAAATGCTCTTCTTGCCTCTTAATTGTATAGAAATTATGTTTATCTTCCTGCTTCCCAGGTTAGTGTGCCTTTAATTCTCATGTTTTCATTTAGAGTTTAGGGACAGAGTAGTTTATTACAAGAGAAGCCAAACCCTCTCTGCTTTAGTGGAATAAGATTTTTCCATTCCCAGTTAATGGTTTTGCAGAGGCAAACCTGTCTATTTTATATTGCTGAGCAAAATATTTTCAGAATATTTTCTTTCAAAAATGGCCTTTTCCTTTTTTTAAAGTTCACATCTTCAAATAATTTGTTTTCATAGACTGGGTGTGGTGGTGCACACCTTTAATCCTGTCACACGGGAGGTAGAGGCAGGTGGATCTCTGAGTTCAAGACCAGCCTGTTCTACACAGCGAGCTCCAGGCCAGCTGGGACTAAAGTGAGATCCTGCCTCAAAAAAATACATATTTTCTTTCTACATCAGCCATTTTCTGTTAGGTTTAGTAGGATAAGTGTGTGCATATGTGTGGTTTATTTTAAGAAAGCAAATTCACATAAATTTATAAAATGAATACTTAAGGAAAAATGTTCATTCTATTGAAAACTATTTAAAAGATAATTTCCTTGATTTTATAATGTACTTTATATTTATTTTGATTTGTTTATTTTTAGCGTGAATATAAGAGTGTTTAGCCTGTACATGTATGTTTAGCCTGTACTTGTATGTTTACCATATGCATGTAATACCCACAGAGACCAGAGAGGGCATTAAAGCCTCTGGAATTAGAGTTATAGGCTGTTGTTAGCCACCACATGGGTGCTAGGAAATGAACTTGGGTTTTCTGAAAGAGCAACAAGTGCCGTTAACCACTGAACTGTCTCTCCACGCCTATAATTTATATAAAAATTATTTTCCATTCTTCACTATTAAATAAATACCTATTGAACAGACTTACTATAGAAATAAATATTACTTCTCACTTAGCAATATTTCAGGCTTCAATTTACCCCATGAAATAAAAATTAGACAAAGAGTAAAAGAAATGAAAGGAAGGGAAAAACAAAGGAAAGAGTGGGGAAATTGGTTTTATTGACAAAGGGAGAGGAAGAAGATAGGAACATGTCTGCAATTAAAGAAAACACAAATGAAGACTGAATTTTTGAGCTTGCTGCAAAGAAATTTTGACTAATTGCTGCGGTTGGTATCATACTGACTGACAAGAAAAGCAGGAATTCACTGGCTGTTTAGTGGTGTCTGTGAAATCATGTAGGGGACAAGAGTAACGGAATGCCGGGGTATTGTGAGAGGAAGATGCACTGCAGCCGCAGCTAGGGGGCAGCAAGCAGCTCATCCCTTCAAATGAAAACACAGGGCCACTTCTTGGATCTTCTGTATCATGACTATGTCAGTTATTGTGCCTGTGACTGGAGAATTGAGAAAGACCAATTACATCAAAACATTGATTTCAGTATTCTTTTCAAGTGCACTTTAGGAGTGAAATTTTACTGGATATCTTTTATGTTACAGATACGTAAAATGCTCTCCTAGTTTTGTCTTCACAAAATTCTCCTAGTTGCTCATAAGATGAAAATTTGTAGGTGTTTGGGCACAACAGCCTGCAGATAGGTTTTGCATGAAGATGCTTGTACTCATGGATTATCACTTATAGCTAAAAATGAAAAAAAAAAAAAAACTGAGAGAAAGATGCAGGACAGTTATGGCAGAATGCATGATCTGGGATGGGGTGGGGGGGGGGGGGAGGGAAAGGGAAATAAGCCTGAACTGAATTGGAAAAATGTATGAAATGCAC
Organism: Rhizomys pruinosus; assembly: GCA_009823505.1. Lineage (NCBI taxonomy): Eukaryota > Metazoa > Chordata > Mammalia > Rodentia > Spalacidae > Rhizomys > Rhizomys pruinosus. The sequence continues at coordinate 2,633,536 of VZQC01008045.1, read as the reverse complement.
AAAGCATCAATAAAAACTAATTAAAAAAAAAAAAAGAAATTAACTATTCTCTGAAAAAAAAAAAAAAGTAAATTTTCCAACCTAACTTAACATCTTTTATTATCTAAGAAAGACAGTGCAAGGGTGATAATTTAGTATGTAAAGTTTACAATATCATTCAGTATTTAATTGTACTCCTGACTCATTATTGCATTTTCCAGAGGACAGTTCTGAGTGTGCTTAGTAGGTCAGCTGTTTTCTCTGTCATAGATTTTCCTGTATGGATTTCTTTCCTCTGCATGATTACTCAGTGTTTTTCACACAATAAGAAACATGACATACATTGAAATGGTCAAAAACTTTACCATTATTTAAAGGCATCTGNTTATTATTATTATTATTATTTTGGTCTTTTTGAGACAGGGTCTTCCTGTAGCCCCAACTGTCCTGGAACTCACTCTGTAGATCAGGCAGGTCTTGAACTCACAAAGATCCTCCTGCCTCTGCCTCCCAAGTGCTAGGATTAAAGGTATGTGCCACCACACCCGGCTTACGTTGTACTTTTAAAAAAATGGTAGCTAGAAAGTAAACCACAGCAGGACAATATGGAAGGTTTTCCTTATCCAATTTGAGATAGTAGGAATCTTTTACCTTTTCCTTGGTATTAGTATTGTTTCATAGACTACAATGCATGTTTTATAAACATATTTGTACATAAGTATTCTCAGTAAGCCCATTAAAAATACTAGATTTATTATTGTGCCAAATGGCCAGCTGATCAGTTATACATATGACTTCACAGCAGTGGTGACAGTGTGCACAAATCCTATGCAAGTTTAAACCATACAAAATCACAGCAGATATGGAAGTGGATAAGAAATCCCAATCCAGCCTATGGAACTTTGAGTAATTGATGGTTGTTGGGAGGGGTAAAGACAGTGTCTTAGAGTGATGGAATTGTTGGTGGGCCCAGTAGATAGTTACAGAAATTCAGTTTTGAATGATGAAAATGCCCTAAAACTTTGTGCTGCTGGTTGCACAACTAAAAAGTGTCAATTCTACATTGGTTTGGTGGCGTGAGCTTTAGATCTAAAAACAATTATTTAAAAATACCAAAATATAAAAATGTTAGACAAGCAGAAGTTGATGCAAGATTCTGAAGACTCTGCAAAAAGGATTGCCTTAATGGAATGTGAAAGAAATATAATAAGTAGTGATGTCAGTATGATTCTTGTTTCAGCAAACAGGAAAAATGGATTTGCCATAACATGAGATGGGTAAGTTTGGAAGTGAAGCACAATCCAAGGAGCTGGAGAGATGACTCAGCTGTAAGAGCACTTGTTCCTCTCTCAGTTGCCTGTATGAACATCAACATGCATGAAGGCTCATGATTGCCTGTAACTCCAGTTCCAGGGAATCAAACATTTTCTTCATGCCCCTGCAGGCATCTGCACATACACCACACACACACACACACACACACACACACACACACACACACACACAAATACACACAGAAAAGTAAAATTGTCTTTTTAAAGTTTTATTAGATTAGAAAATTTATAGCAAGATAAGAAGTAGTTGCCAAAAATGATGGTGTTCTCTCTCTCTCTCTCTCTCTCTCTCTCTCTCTCTCTCTCTCTCCATCCAACAAATCAGTGTCCAGTAATGTTCAATTTTAAATCTTTAACATGAAAATTCTGTTTCAGGCATGTTGAGAGCTAGAGGGCTCGGATAGCTGCTGCCAGATAGTGTCTTGTAGACTCAAAGGGAATCTTCACCCATGAAATCGCAACCATATGGTAGCCTAAACAAGACCACCATAATGATTCCACCAGTTGATGTAGTAAACTAGATGGGAAGAAATTTCATAGGATCCCTCCTCTAGATGAAGAGCAGAAGGAAGCCAACGTATTTTGAGGGAGAGAAAACCAGTTTTCTCCAGAAATGAGCCCCATGATATGTTATCCCATCTCAAATGGTTAGCCCTAAATACATGTACATATGAACAACACTAAATGGCCTCAGCAAATTCTAAATAATAATAATAATAATACAATCAAAGAAAAAATCATTAATTTGAGATGGAAATGGAAGAGCTGGAGAGGAAGGAAAAGGATGGAAATGATGCCGATATAATATTCATGTATGAAATTCTCAGAAAATAAAATTTAAAAGACATATTCATATATATTTAGTACAAGGATTTCTGGTTCAATAATGGGAATTGTTTTGTGCTACCCACATAAATTTGAAATTTTTTCATTTATAAATAATACAGGGGCTGGAGAGATGGCCTAGCGGTTAAGAGCGCCGACCGCTCTTGCAGAGGACCCGGGTTCGATCCCCAGCACCCACATGGCGGCCGAGAGCCGTCTGAAACTCCAGTTCCAGGAGAACTCCAGTTCCAGGGGAATCCGAGACCCTCTTCTGACTTCCGCGGCATTGCACGACACGGGTGCACAAACCTGCATGCAGACAGTACAATTGATCCATACCGAAATAAATAAATTAAAAAAAAAAAAAGAAAAAAAAAGAAATAATACAAACGGCTTCATTGGAAAGAGAAGATAATTAAGCTGTGAGCATGCTAACATTAAATTACCTGCAAATCAAAATAATCCATCAAGGATCAGCAGATAGAAAAATAACTCCTTCCAAATTATCTATATATTAACTTCTGAATGTTATGGTTCTATGCTCTTAATTGATAATCAATTTATGTTGCTAATTATTGACACAAAGCAAGAAGATTTTTGTTTTTATTGGACTTGGGAAACGGAAATTTCAATGTGCAGGGGTGCATTATTGGAGATTTGACCACCATTGCTGGTTGTAAAAATGGAAAGGGACCAAGAGCTAATGATAGAGAAATCCTCTAAAGTTACCATACCATATTAACTGTGCCTACCTCTGCTTCAGTGTTCCTAAACTTGGATTACATGTTGAAACCACCTTAGAAACCGAAAAACCATCTCGTGCCATCATCCCAGCACCTGTTGTATTGTCACTGTTTTTCTTATTTGACAAGAATCTCTTCATAATTCTTAGCTACAAACTAGGACTGAGAATTACCAAGTCAATTCCATAAGAATTAACTAAGTACATAAGACATTAGCTAAGTTAGCCGGGCCATAGGTGGTGCACGCCTTTAATCCAGCATCGTGGGAGACAGAAGCCAGGAGTCTTGTGGAGTTCAAGCCAGCCTGGTCTACAGAGTGAATTCCGGACAGCTGGGGTACATAGATACCCCTGTCGCGAAAAACCAAAAAAAAAAAAAAAAAAAAAAAAAAAAAAAAAAAAAAAATTAGCTAAGTAAATCCATGTAAAATACTTAAATATTTCTCATCAATTTTAAATATTCATTTCACAGCAGAAGAAATTGAGTTTAGAGAGAGGAAGAATGCTACTTAAAATCACTGATGCTAAGTGAACTGTTAGAGGGAAATTCAAATACGGGTTCATTCTAAAAAGGTAATCAGGCCAGGCGTGGTGGCGCACACCTTTAATCCTAGCACTTGGGAGGCAGAGGCAGGCGGATCTTTGTGAGTTCAAGGCCAGCCTGGTCTACAGAGTGAGTTCCAGGACACCAGGACAGCTGAGGCTACAGGGAGACCCTGTCTCAAAAAAACCAAAAAAAAAAAAAAAAAAGAAGACCTAAAAAGGTAATCAGGCTAAGGAGGCAAAAAAAGAGGGAAGAAAACCTGATTTTAATTTAATTTTTTTTAACTTGGCAAATAGTATTTTATTTACAGTATCTACCAAATATCTTTTCTACTATTTTTTTTAATCCAGTGCTGGGTATGTAGCCCAGAACCACATGCAAAGCAAACCTTCTCCCACTGAATCACATCCTCAGCCCTGTTTAGAATGCCTTTAAACAAATTAATACAAGTGAAAAATCAAGGTTCTTATCTGTTTGGCAACAAAATTTTATATAAATGTGATATACTTTGCATGGTTATAGTTGTTGAAAATCTAGTCATTTATTAATAAATAGATATTGGATAATTGCAAGTCTTATGTACATAAATTGGGACTTTTTGGACTCTTTTAAAGATATTTTATTATGTTTTATGCTTATGGCTGCATTGCCTACATGTATATAAGTGCACCCATGTCATGCAAAGCAAATGGATGTCAGAAGAGGGCAGGTCCCGTGGAGCTGGAGTTATGTGTGGCTGTTAGTCACCACGTGGGTCCTAGGAATAGAACTTGGGACCTCTGCAAGACCATCTAGTGTTCTTGACTTCTTGACCCCTGAACCATCTTCCATCCCCCTTTGACTGTTTTTTTTTATTAAATTTTTATGTACTTCATATAATATATTTTATTGTGTTTGGATCACCTCTCCTATCCACAGACACCCTTACTATTCCCCATCCAATTCATGTACCCTAAAATGCATATAGCTAGACAAAGTCACAGCATAGGTGTGAGGAAGTGCATAAGAAACCCCAACCCTACCTCAGAAAGTATAAACAACCTCAGCCTCACATAAGGTGAGACTCTTGGTGGGTTGGCCAAACACCAATTGGTGAACTCACACTGAAGGGCATTTGGGGGAAGAAATGTAAAATTTCCTAATAGCCACACTGTTATCAAACAGCTAAAATGATCCTACATATAGATTATATCCTAACACGCTTTTATTTCCTTTCTGTTTTCAGTATTTCACAATTAATATTTAAACTTAAGTTCAAATGTATTATAAATGAATGGTCATACTCCTGTTTATTCCAACTCTGGTTTACTTGTAGTTTTTAACAAACAGTACATTCAAAATTAAAATACCCATTTCCTGCAAAAATAAATTATGGTGGAAATGAACTCACATAGGTTTCAACATGGCAACATACTAAAGTAGAAGGTACAGGCTTTAATAATGAAAGCAAAATGAATAACAATATTAATGTTTGAAACCCTGAGGAGCACTGGTATGTCAAGAGGCTTCATCTTTGCAAACTCCTTTGAGTTATGCATTTGTGGTGCTACACTGTGTCTGATAAGGACCATTGTGAACCAATTTATTTCTCTGTAAAGTGCAGAAAATAATGTATTTACCCAAAAATAGAAAGAAAGTGTGGGTTTTCTAATAAGACAAACCAGACAAAATAGTCTCTGGTTTTTTAAAAGAACAGGTGCTTTAAGCACAAGAAATGTGCTTAAAATGACACTTGTAGTGATGAAGGGAGAAAGCTAATTTAATCTGAATGTGTGATAAAGAAACCAATGCCAGCGAAAGGAAGCGCTTTCCAGGAAATGAGTTTATTTTGCCTCTCTGTACTTACTGTTTTGAGTCTGAACACCCAGAGAAAGTTTTGTTAAAGGATAGAGAGGTCATTCCCCCAGCCACTGCTACGCATAGTCTATGGTTACTCTGCGAGCAGGAATTAAGGGCACTAATGTCCAAGCTAATGGAGAGGGGGTCATAAGGGCCAAGGGGTATCAACAGTGGGGGAAAGAATAATGGTAGTTCACTCGGATAAGAACCTGAATGGAAATTCTCAGTCACCTCCAAAAGTAAAGAATGTTTTAATTTCTCTACATCTGATCCATAAAAAAATAGAGCTCTTTCTTTTTGATGCCTAATAATGGTGCTGAATTGTTAGAGAGTATTTTAATATTACACTGAAATCCTATAATGTAATGAATGTTACAGTCCAGATATTGGGAATCATCTGCGTCCCAAAGACTCAGGAACTAACGAGCAGAATAAAGAGCAGCAAAAGCAATTGAGGTAAAATACATATAGGCTGAATAATCTGAGCATTCTGAATTTCAATGTCTAGCATATTCCCTCAATATTTAATTTGCATCTTGTTTTTATTCTTGATAAATTCAATTCTCAAGTACATATTTTGTCTAATAGGGATTATATCTTTATTATGAATAGGAATTCCCAGTTAAAATAAAGAAAATACTGTGTAACATTTTACCAAAAATGAATTTTGCAAGAAACAACACTGTAAAATATTGCTGAGACATATATAAAATAATATCTACAGAAAGAATTTTATTTGCATTAGAAATAATGCAGATAAAGTTTTAATATTTATACATGTTTATAACCCCTAATAGGTGCAATAGTTAATGCTATTTGAATGAAATTAGCATTCTAATACAGAAGAATTTATTATTTCAAAATTTTCATTGTGACAATGATGAAAGTAAAAAGCCCACTTCCTCCTGTAAAATAAATTCATATTGAACCACAACAACAAAAATTTGTTCTTTGGGAGCTTCAGGCCCAGAAATAAACAAGGAACATTATACCAATACATGAAGCAAGCACATGTCCATAACCTAGGCACTGCCTACCTGCTGGACATCTCTGTAATGGTTCTCTGACCACAGTCCTAAAGGCTTACCAATGCCTTACCTTAGAGATCTGTCTTATGAAGGCTGATCAGATTCAAGTGTGCTTAGTTCCACTGGTTTAGTTTACCATTCAAACACTGAACACTTCTCTTGCTACAAATTTATTTTCCATTACCAAGTATAAAACTAATGAAATATACATACTCTCACATATATGGGTATCATTTCAAAATGTATATTATCATTTAGCATTGCAAAATCTCCATGTCCCTTCCTTATTTCACAAACCATATTTGCACTGTCAGTGTAGTTCCCTTATAAATTGTAGCAAGATGATAAAGAATCATTCTCTACACATTTACCAAAGCATGTTCCTGTCTCCCTTTTCTTTTAGGCCACAGTGTTTCTAATTTCAGCAGTAAGTGTGATTGCTCATGCAAAATCCTGCACCTGTGACCACTTACAAAATCATGCACTAGTATGTACTGAAAAATCAGTATACTGATGAGATGTGCATGACATTTTTTCTAAACTAATGGAAAACCGAGGGGCTGTAGAAAAGGCCATTATTTTGCATGTAATCATCTGTCAAAGAAACAAAACTTGGCCTTTCACTATTCACCACAGGCAATATTTTGAAGATGCCATGGTTTTTGTCAAAGGTAAGATAGGAAAATAAAAGCTCTGCCGATCAAGCATGCACTCACTATCTGCACTGTCTTCTCTCATTAGTATTCCAAAAGGCTTTTTCCTCCTTTAAGAATCACTGTCACTTTTCACATTTTAACACCCTGCTATCAACTTTTCCATAAATGCAATCACACCAGGAACTTCTTCATCTGCATGTGTCAAAAGTAAAATGTGAAAGATGTATATTTCATGACATAATAACATTCTACAAATTTCATAATAGAATCCGCAAACTGTGCAGTTATATTTTTTTCTCTGAGTGGTCTGATAGCTGGGCCTTTCACATGTGGGTGTCTACAGCTTCATGTTTTATTTCCATTTTTGTATTTTGTCAAATTATCTCTTTTGCTATGGCATCTTTCTACATAGATGATACTTTCCACTGTAAGGTTTAGTACATATCTTCATTTTTCACCCGTGCAACTAGAAATATATTTATTTACTTAGATTTATTAGGATGAATATTAAATGATATAAGGGAATTCAAACTGATTTAAAGGACAATTTACTCAGCAAATATGTAATTTCTATTTGAATAAACAAATATTTTTACAAGAAGAACATGGGTACAGAAATGGTTTGCAGAGCTAGCTGCACTACCCTAGAAGCAGGACACCATGGCATTCTTAGAATGTTGAAATTATATACATCAAGTTCATAGTAAATTTTAACATAAAATAAACCAGTTACTTATTTCCCACCCTTTTCATAAGCTTTTCACATTTTTTTTTTTTTTTTGTCTTTTTGAGACAGGAACTCCAGGCAGCCCCAGCTGTCCTGGAACTCACTTTGTAGACCAGGCTGGCCTTGAACTCACAGAAAGCCACCTGCCTTTGCCCTGCAAGTGCTGCACTTAAAGGCATGGGCCACCACGCCCAGCAAAAATTAATATTTTTAAACCCTAGAAATATCTCAGCCCACATTTCTAGAGGCTGGCTAAGCACAGATGACAACAAGGATCCTTCTTTTCTGAAGCATGCGGAATGAATCACTTTTGTTTCTATTGAATTGAGAGCTCCCTGCCTTCTCTGTGTTGTTTCATGGGGGCCTGCTCTATCTGCAAAGGCAGCAGTGTAACCCTATTCAGACCTCTGCTTCCCAGATCACACTTCCTCTTTTTTTTTCTCTCACAAACCTTCTCGAAATCACATTAGATCCAGCCAGATAATCCAGGATAATCTCATTTCAAGGTTCTTAATTATAACTGCAAAAATCTCTTTTGTTATATAAAGTATTCTCCCTTTTCAGGGATTAAGACACAGACATCTTGGGAGGCCACTTTTCAGCCTATGTCAGTGGTCAATAAAAGCATTTATTACTTCACTTGTGATATATGAATGGAATGAAAGGGGAATAGTAAGAATAGTGCTAATAAACACATTCCACTTAACAGCCATATAGAATGTAGAATTTTAGAGATTCTGCCTCACTGAACAGCCTTCAGTGTGACATAAATTTCTATGGCCAAGTCCAATCCTTTGAGAATTTCTTATTCAGGCAACATTTTAAACTGTCAAGATCATACTTTATTAAATGAAGACATAACATGGAGTGTGGTAAATGTCTCCTCTCTACATCCCTTCTAGGAAATCCATAAAGCCAGGATGCGTCAATCGTGTGGAATTTTGGGAAAATAAAAATGAAAATAGAAAGATAAAGATCATAATGTGTTATTTTAAGAGGTAGGATACACAAAACAGGAAAGAAGACTCGGAAAAGCAAGAGAGCTAGAACATTTATTGAGATTTCAGCACACGAACTGCATCCGTTTCGTGAATGATCAGTCCACGCTGTAGAAGCCAGTTTTACTCCCATTCTGCAGATACAGTGTTTGAAATAAATCATCAAATCGCGGGTGGACCTGGTATATATTTCAAGTGTTTCTCTCCAGAATTTCATATTCTTAATGAAAAAGTAACATCAGGGACCCTTGTTTATCAAGGAGAAACAAGGTTCTCTAAATTCCAGGAAATAGGCAGCACTCAAAGAGAACTGGTCAGTCTGGAAGTAGCAGAAAGAAAGATGGGGTCACCTAGTCAGTATCTGGACCTCGCTTACCTTTCTAAAGTTTGGGAATTTCAACTGACCTCACCTTTTTAAAGTTTGATAATTCCAACTGCATCCATTTCATCTAAGATTGCACATGGAAAAAGAGAGGAAGTTGCATGAAATGTAAAATACCTAGGTAAGGAGATAGCTCAGTTGATAGAGTATTTGTCTCATGGGCATGTGGGCCTAAATTTGACCATCAGAAATCACATAGAAGAACTAGGTGTGATTATCCTTCCCAGCACCAGGCAGATAGACAGGAGGCTCATTGAGTAACCTGGCCTAACTGAGTTCCAGGGCATTGAGAGACCCTATTTCAAAAGATCTGACCAACATTTTTGAGGACAAGTATGATACCCAAGTTTCCCCTGGCCTCCAAATCACCTACACAGACAGACACCCACACACAAACACAGGCACACACAGACACATATTTAAAACCAAAATAAATGACTGAACCCCTGGCCATCTTGTGGGAAGAGCCGAAGCAGGCGCTCTTGGCTTGGTGTGGCCCGCTGCAATTCGTGCAGGAACGCGTGGAGCCACCATCATGCCTGGGCACCTACAGGAAGGCTTCTGCTACGTGGTCACTAACCGATTCGACCAGTTATTTGACGACGAACAGACCCTTTACCCTTTTGAGGTGCTGAAGGCTGCGGAGAACAATAAAAAAGAAGCCGGCGGGGGTGGCGTGCCCCCCCCCCACCCAGGGCCAAGAGCGAGGCTCAGGCCGCTGTCCAGACCAACTCCAGAACAGAGTCCCAGAAAGCGGGGCGTGGTGACACAGACCTTTAATCCTAGTTCCTAGCACTTGAGAGGCAGAGGCAGGTGGATCTTTGGGAGTTCCAGGACAGCCGGAGATACAGGGAGATCCTGTCTCTGAAAAGACCAAAAAAAAAAAAAAAAAAAGTAAAAAAAAAAAAGGAGAGTCGCAGAAGCCCCAAGAACCAGCTGCCCCCCAGAGATGGCGTGGCTGACAACAAAGAGGAAACGCAGCCCCGCCCTGGAACTGGAGTTACCTATGATTGTTACCACCACCTACCATGTGGTGGATGAACATAAGGAAACAGTTTTTTGACACTTCTGGGAACTTGCTCAAATGAACTTATAGCAATGGTGACATGTACGAGACCTGTGCCAACTAAATCAGACAAACACTGAGCATGGAATTGAGGAAATGGGCAGGAAACCCAGCCCCAGCCAAGGAACTATTGACAGTTAATCACTGAAGGATGAGGGAAGATTTTCTTTAAGGCAGTGATGTTGACAGGCTCACCAGGTTCCAGTGGATGTTCTCACACCAAGGGACATCTGGAGACACAGACTTGACTCAACAGGCAAGATGAAATAAGGAACAGAATGCAAGAGATCTGGTGGGGCGTGTTATGGGAGTTCAGAGAGGAGAGAGGTTCTAAATATGATTAAGATATATGAAATGCTCAAAAATTCAATAAAATATGTATTAAAAATAAAAAAAGAAGGAATAAGGCGAATTGGAAGAAGACCTGATCAGCAACTTCAGGAGATGGATTTGATTCTCAGGGCAAACGAGGATTTGATAGGCAGAGTGGAAGTGATAGATCTGGCCTGAAGCGTGAGGACAAGCATGGAGGTAGGGGATCTCATAACTGGGGACCTGTCAAAGATGAATTAACTGATTTGGATCAATCTAATGTGACTGAGGAAACACCTGAAGGTGAAGAACATCCAGTGGCAGATAAAGAAAATAAGGAGAATGAGGTTGAAGAGGTTAAGGAAGAGTGTCCAAAAGAGATGACTTTGGATGAATAGAAGGCTATTCAAAATAAAGACCAAGCAGAAGTAGAGTTTAATATCCAAAACCAAATGAAGGTGCTGATGAACAATGGAAGAAGGGATTTGTTCTTCATAAATCAAAAACTGAAGAGGCTCATGCTGAGGATTCTGTATTGACCATCATTTCCCGAAGCCAGCAAATGATATAACGTCTCAGCTGGAGATCAATTTTGCAACTTAGGCCGCCCAGGACGTGCTGGCAGGGGAGGACATGGTGGATGTGGGCATGGTGGACGCCCAAACTTTGGCAGCAGGACTGATAAGTCAAGTGCTTCTGCTCCTGATGTAGAAGACCCAGAGGCATTCCCAGCTCTGGCCTAACTGGATGCCACGATACAACCCAGGTTCCTTTGCAGACCCTCCTGTTCAAAGCTCTTGCATGCTTAAGGATCCCAAACGACTAAGAAATTAAAAAATAAAAAAGGAAAAACAGACTGTCATTCATACCATTCGCACCTAAACACTGAATTTTATGTTTTGAAAATGAACTTCTCTCCCTACACAGAAGAAACAAATATGTTAGTCAGTTTTGTATTTAGAAATGTATTGGTAGCAGGGATGTTTTCATAATTTTCAGAGATTATTTATTCTTCATGAATACTTTTGTATTGCTGCTTGCAAATATGCATTTCCAAACTTGAAATATAGGTACGTACCAGTTTAAAGCTTTTACTTCATTTTTTTAAAGGTTTAGATGTTTTCTCAATTACAAGCTGATTTTAAATATTGGATATAATACTCATTTTAATACCTGCTTTGCATTTTCACACAGTCAACTGAGACATGTTAACTTTCAATTTATCACATCTTATTCTGTGTAGATTACTAACTACTTTATGTATTTTGGAGGTATAAGCCTTTTATAAGCTATTTATTGTTAATAGGCACACCCTGCCGAATGAGATAGTTTCCTTGGTGTGAGTTTTTGCTTCCTTTTCCTCCAAATAAGGTGTATGCAATAAGCTGATTTGATTGGTGCCTGTTAGTTAAACTGTAAAGTCTCTGGCCAATTGATGATTTGTGTGTGAAAGGAGCCCAAACCAAAACGGTATATCTGTCATCAGTACTCCTTAGGGCACTGGTTAGTATGATGAGATGGGAAAGTATCTCTTTTTGGAGTTTAAAAAGTAGCTTTAATTTTAGGTTGGAACAGCAGCACCATTCATAAAATATAAACCAAATACCTTATACTTTGAAAAAAAATAAATGACTGAATTAATTAAAGTAATTTCTTTGTCTGTTATAGAGATTAATGCTTGCACTTCATAAAAGTCTTGGAAATTTTAGATTATGTGCAAAATAACAATGCATAATTTATTGACATTTTAAATTTTCATTTGTTTTTTTTTTCAGAATTAAGATGTTTATTATCCCAAGTATTTCTTAATTATATATTAGCACTTATGAAATTTAAATAGAAGTAAATTTGAAGGCACTTGTTGAAGCTTTGAATTATTACAATGTAGGTAAAATAATAGCATAGTCTGACACAGGCTAGAAGAAAATACTTTAATGCAGGAGTTTGAATAACAATTTTGAGGGCTTCGTTTACAATCCTTTCAAATGAGCCCACCATAAGAACCTTTGCTTCAGGGCTAGAGAGATGGCCTACCAGTTGAGAGCACAGACTGCTCTTGTAGAGGACCCGGGTTCAATCCCCAGCATCCACATGGCTGCTGAAAACTGTCTTTAACTCCAGTTCCAGGGGAATCCAACACCCTCTTCTGACTTCTGCAGCATTGCATGACACGGGTGCACAAACCTACATGCAGACAGTATATTCATACACATAAAAAAATAAATAAAATTTAAAAAAGAATCTTTGCTTCAAATAAAGTCTTCTCCATCAGACTCTTCCCTGGCCACCTGACCTTCTCTTATCCCCTAATACTATTATTTTCTAAACAGAATACCAAGATTTATTTTATTAGACACATTTTTTCATTATTTTTGAATATGCTACTTTATAAAAAATACAGGGTTTTTTTTATTTGTTTTGTTTTGTGTCTTTTCAAGACAGGGTCTCCCTGTAGCCCCAGCTGTCCTGGAACTCACTCTGTAGACCAGGCTGGCCTTGTACTCACAGAGATCCACCTGCCTCTGCCTCCCAAGTGCTAGGATTAAAGGCAAAAAAACAGTTTTACTAATGAGCTAAATTGGCCTGAGAAATTTTGTATAACATGCACAAAACTTCAATAAAAATAGAAAAAAAACTTTTTCTTAAAGATGGATTTTCATGACCAGTGCTAGGAAAAAGTTGTATGAACTTGATTACTTTTTCTTAACAGTGATGCTTTTCAACTGTAATGTTATATACTCTCATACACTTTTCTCAAAAATAGGAAATGCAGTGAAAGAGAAAATTAAGCACATTTCAATGTATTAATGATAAATGTTGTAATAACTTATTTTATTTTTTGTATACATAATTGAAAGTACATTATGTATAAAATTATGTATTATGCATTTTAAGTATGTACCATGAATATTTTCTATCTCATTTAATATTCTCTGAGATAATTCTTGTATAAAATTATTCCAGTAAAAGCAATTTAGTTTATTGCTCCAGTGTTAAGTCAGATAATCCTTAACTGAACATTATGAATAATCCATATGTAGAAACTGTGTGGGGTTCATATGCTTATGTATTTGATATGTGTGCTTCTGTTTATAGATAAATTTAATGTAGGTTTCTAGAAATAGAATCACATCAGAATTATATTTAGGGAATAGATGCATTGCTTCCTTCAAAAATGTATTTAAAAAATGTCAATCAACTGGGAACTTGCTCATATGATTTTGCAAAAATGGTGACAGCATGCACAAGACCATGTTGACTCAATCAGACAAAAACTCAGCATAGAACCAGGGAAAAGGGCAGCAGCCCCCAATCTTAGCCAAAGAACTATTGGCAACTAATTGTTGCTGAATGAAGGAACATTAATCTTCCTTACAGGAGTCACCTTAGATAAGAAGACTAGACTCCAGTGGATAAACTTGTACCAAGGGGCATCTGGGTAAAAAGGCTTGATCTGATAGGACTTAACATATATGACAGAATGCATGAAATGCAGTGGGGACAGCTATGTGGAACAAAAATCGGCAAAGGGGTCTAAATTTGATTAAGATTTATTATATTAAAGCACAAAAACTTAACAAAAATGCTTTTTTAAATTTTTTTATTAATTATTTATTTTTATGTGTATGAATGTACTGTCTGCATGCAGGTTTGTGCACCCGTGTTGTGCAATGCCATGGAGGTCAGAAGAGGGCGTCGGATTCCCCTGGAACTGGAGCTAAAGACAGTTCTCAGCCGCCATGTGGGTGGTGCTGGGGATCGAACCCGGGTCTTCTGCAAGAGCAGTCGGCGCTCTTAACCGCTAGGCCATCTCTCCAGCCCCCAAAAATGCTTTTAAAAAGTTAACCATACTTTATTTAATGCACAACAATATTGTTTACATATTGAATAACATTCTAATAGAATTATTTGAAGTAGCTTTAAACAGAAAAAAAAAGGGGGGGGGATCTCAGGTTATAGAACAAATTTAACATAAAATCACTTTTTCTTTTTTCTTTTTTATTTTTTTTTTTTGGTCTTTTAGAGACAGGGTCTCCCTGTAGCCCCAGCTGTCCTGGAACTCACCTTGTAGACCAGGCTGGCCTTGAACTCACAAAGATCCGCCTGTCTCTGCCTCCCAAGTGCTAGGATTAAAGGCGTGCGCCACTATGCCCGGCTAAAATCACTTTTTCTACTGGGTTAATGCAAACTTTCTCTGAAATTCCATTGACTATTAGTGCAATAGGAAAAATATATTACTAGTCACTGTATTTTGCATTAACCCAGTATGATTTTACAAAATTCAGTGACTAGTAATATATTTTTCCTATTGCACTAATAGTCAATGGAATTTCAGAGAAAGTCTGATTTTCCCAGTCACTGCCTCAAAATGATAACACATGTTGGATTCTGATGGAATGCAGAAATGGTTCTTGCTACTTCAATGCTCAGAAAGTTGAATTCACATGTACTGCATGAAAAAACTATCTTTTTAAAAGTGGCCCTTCTTATCTTTTCTAAAAATATATAATGTACAGGTACACATTACAGACTAGGCTTTGCATATGAGGAAAAGCGTGTGGTCTTTTTACTTTCTGTGATTTTGTGGCCTAACTTAATATTATACATTCTAAGTCCATCTGTTTTCCGGTGAAATTTTTTATTATTTTTTTCTTAATTTTTATTGAGCTTTTGTACATCTCATACAACATTTCTTAATCAAATTTAGACCTGTTCCCCTATCCATACCACCTCACCAGAGTTCACACATTCTGCCATACATGTTAAGTCCCATCTTGTATCTGTCTCTCAATCTTTTAAAAATTTTTTTGATGCAGAAGTTTACAGTTTTGTCAGTTCTTTGGACAAGTCTTTTTTGTCGTTGTTGTTCCCTTTAATTTTGTATTACTCAAAAATATGTATATGCACACACACATATATATATATATATATATATATATATATATATATACACACACATTTTATAATTACAAACTCTGAAAATAAACTCTAGGTTAATTCCAAAACAACTTTAGAGTGGAATGCTTCACTGGTGACCCATCTGACAAAGACTTAACATCCAGAAATCACCTTTTTTATGTTTAGGTGTTCACATTTTTTCTTTTAATTTTATATTATTCTAATTTCTTAAGTGCTGAATAATATTCCATTTTATATGCATACTAGCTTTTCATTATCTATTCATCTGCTTATGGATAGCTAGGTTATTTCCATTCCCTTGCTATACAGAACAAAGCAGCAATAAACATGGACCAGCATGTATCTCTATAGTCAAGCATGTAGTTCTCGGGATATATGCTCAGCAGTGAGATGGCTGGGTCATGTAGGAGTTGCATTTTTAATATTTTGAATAACCTACAAACTGATTTCCATAAGGATTGCACTGATTTCCAATCCCAACAGCAGTGGATATGGGTTCCTCTTTCTCCACCGCCTCTCAACATTTGTTGACAGATTTCTTGATGTTTGCTATTCCAACTGGTGCAAGGTCATGTCTCAGAATGGTTTCAATTTGCATTTCCCTGATGACTAGGGACGTTGAACATTTTTTTAAGTTGTTGGAGACTTTAAACAGTTTTTAGCTATATGTATTTCTTTTTCTGAAACTTGTTTATTCACTCTGTTAGCCAACTTATAATTGGCAACTTTTTTCTTTGGTATATGATTTTTGGAGCTCTTTGTATATTATGATTTAACTCTTTGATGTACAACTAGTAAAGACTTTTCTCCCATTTGTAGGCTATCTGTGTGCTCTGCTGATAGTTTCCTTTGCTGTGCAGAACATTTTTAATTTCCTATAGTCCCTGTTCTATTGATGTTCTATTCAGAAAGTTCTTACCTATCTCAATGTCCTGAAGTATTCCCTATATTTTCTGCTAGGAATTTCAGGGTTGCAGGTTTTAAAATAATGTCTTTGATTGATGTTGAACTGATTTTTAACAAAGTGAATCTATTTTAAATCTTCTGCAGATTGAAATTCAATTTCTCCAACATTCTTTATTGAATCGGCTATCTTTTTTTCCGATGTATATTGTTGCATCCCTTTTCAATAATTATGTGGGCATAATTTTGTCAGTCTACTTCTGGGCCCTCTATTACATTTCATTGGTCTACCACTCTGTTTTTATGTGAGTATCAAGCTACCTTTATCACTATAACTTCACAATATAATTTGAAGCTAGGTGTAACACCTCCAGCTGTGTTCTTACTCCGTAAGATTGCTTTGACTATTCATGGTCTTTTGTGGCTCCATATGAACTCTCAGATTGTTTTCTTCCAGTTCTGTCAAATGTGACTTTGAAATTTTGAAAAGTATTATATTAAATCTGTCGATTCATTTTGGTAATGTAACTATTTCACAGTATTTTTCTTCTGCCAATCCAGAAGCAAAGAATGTCTTTCCATCATCTAAGATTTCATTTCAAATTGTTTTGGATATTTCATTGTACAGGGTTTTGTCTACTTTAGTTAGATCTATTTCTATATGCATAATTTTGGGACTATTTTGAATGAGATGTTTTTCCCTAATTTCTTTCTTTAAGGGTATATTACAGGGGGAGAAGCCTACAATACATGCTATGTGGTCTTTTAAGTATGGAATCATGTCATCTTCAAATAAGGATAAGTTGACTTCCTTTCATTACCCATTTATGCCTTTCTCTGTTTTTAAATTGCTGTAAGATCTTTAGCAATATATTTAAGAGAGGGGAGAATGAGCAATGCTATCCATGTGCCCCCCATTTAATATATGATATTTGTTCTGGATTTGTTGTATACAACCTTCGTTATTTTGAGCTATGTTCCATCTATCCTTAATGTCACCAGGACTTTTATCATGAAGGCATATTGAACTCTGTCAAAGCATTTTCAGCATCAATCAAAATGACTATGTGGTTGGTGTCCTTTATTCTATTTTATGGCATATTACATTTATTGATCATGTGGTGGCCCATTATGGAATGATGCCCACTTGATTATAAAGTATGATCTTCATAAGTTCATAAATTTAGCCTGCAATTATTTGGTTGAGAATTTTTGCATCTATGTTCATCAAAAATTTTGTTCATAATTTTCTTGTTATATCTTTATCTAGCTTTGTAGCAAAATAATACTGACTTAATAGAATGAATTTTGTAATGTCCTATACATTCTATAATTGTGGAACAAGTTGTATTATTATGATTATGATTTCTTTCGTGAAAAGTTGTAATATTTCAGCAGTAAAACATTCCACTTGTGTGATTTATTCTCCAAAGAGAAACTTTATCTCATTCTTTTTTTTTTTTTTTTGTCTATTGGGACAGGGTCTTCCTGTTATCTAAACTGTGCTAGAACTCACTATGGAGCCCAGGCTGGCCTTGAATTCACAGAGACCCACTTGCCTGTATGCCTCCCAAGTGCTGGACTAAAGGTGTGTGCATCCACAACTGGCTCTGAAAGGAGACTTTTAATAATAACCTCTATCTCACTGTTTGTAACAGGTCCATTTAAGTTATATACAGTCTCCATTTATAATTTTCATTCATGTCATAGAGTTAGAAGTTCTTCTATTTCTTCCAACCTCTTAGCATATCAGCTTACAAAATATCTAATGATTTACTTTATTTCACTGGAGTCTATTATGATGATGCCCTTTGAGCTCTAATTTCATTTATTGTTTATTTTTCTTCTCCCTCCTCCCTATGTCAAGTTGTTTGCTTTTACTTAAATATGCACGTGTGATAAAAAGCTAAGGGATCTTCCTTCCAAATAAGGCACATAGCCCCTCATCAGAATCCTCAGTGGTAAGTGATTCCTATCAAGTCATCTCAGAACTTGCTGCATAGCATTGTTTTCATTCCTGCATTTTCCTTTCTAATTTCCTGATCTTACTCCTCCCTTTCTTCTGAATACATAAATATGAACTCAACTATATTTAGACATTCATATCTTATTATTTGTACTTAATATATCATACATATCTTCTCAACTCAAAACCAATTTCATTTACTTCATGTTTTTTTTTTTTGCAATGTATATTTTTCACTGACTTTTTGTACATTTTATACAGCACATCTTAATCATATTTGGACCCGCACCTTTATGGGCAACACCCAATATCCTGGCCAAAAACTTGAATGAATCCTCTAATATATGTTAAGGCCTATGAAGTCAAGTTTATGTACCCATATGTCCGTCAGTGTGAGTTCATCCACTGGAGCCTGGTCATTCTATCTAGCCTCACTCCCTTAAAGAAGACCAACTGTCATTGCAGTGATTAGCTGCCAATAGTTCCACAGCTAAGGTTGGGCCTTCCTGCCAATTTCCCCAAATCTGCACTAGGGTTTTGTCTGACCTGACTGTGTTTGCATGGATCCTGTAAATGCTGTCACTGTTGTTCTAGGTTCATTTGAGCAAGTTCAAAAGAGCCTGGAAGACTGTCTCATTATGATCATGCATCACCCCTGGTTCTTACGATCTTTCTGCTCCCTCTTCTGCAATGGTTCCTGAGCCATGGGTGGGAGAATTCAATGCAGGAGTTCTACCCAGGGACATGATTCAGCAGTCTCTTATTTTCTACACTTTGGCCAGTTCCATCCTTCTGTGTTCAGAAGAGTTAGTTCATGAGAGTTGAGAGACATATTAGTATTCTCTCTATGTCTTATTCCAACATGTTCCATGGGCATTAGATGTACAGGTTCCACTTTACATATGTAACTTTGAGCTAGGCGTTGCACAGCCACTTATTCACTGTGTGTGACCAGTTGGGGCATTTTTTTTTTTTTACAAAAAAGAAGTTTCTTTCCTGAATGGTGCTGGGTATAGTTCTCAGTAAATATAAAGATCCTTATTTATCATGCTGTACAAAATTGTGTTTGTCTAGGGATGTAACAGATATAGAATTTTTTTCTAGGTTCTATGACCATTCCAGAAAGATATATTTGTCTGTCCTTACAGTGCTGCAAATTACTTCCTCCCACTGGACTAGTTTGTATGAGACAATAGAGATATTGGTAATCCCTGATGGAGCTTCCCTTGAATTCTAGGAGCTGGAGGACAATAGAGGAGGGTTCTGCACTATGGAGAGAATGAAGTATGAGGGAAGTAATACAGAGTGCCCAGTTCACTGGAGCAGATAGGACTGTGTTTAGCAGAGTTGTAAAGAAAAACTTCATTGAACAAGGATCTCAAGATTGGTATGGAGCTATAAAGAAGGTGCTGAGGACCTTAATGGAACAGGATCCCTGTAAATGAGAGAGTCTTTGGCAGATCTAAGTGACTTAGACCAGGATGCCAAGTATATCTGTAAAAGAGTAAAACAATCTAAAAGAGATAAAATAAAAAGACAGCAGAAAAAGAGGCCTGCTTAAGCAAATGTGAAAAGATTTGTATCAAGCCCAAGTTCCAAAAAGAAAAAAAAAATGTCAAAAAGCCAAATTTCATGCCGAAGAGCCTCTGGGAAGCTTTAAATACCGAGGAACAGCTCATGAAAGGCATACAGAAGGTAAAGACTGTCCCAGGGTGGATAATTTCTCCCACCAGATTATAAAGGGTAACTTTCTCTCCTGAGAAAAGTTATTTATGGGTGGAAGCAGTTTCCTCAGCCAGGACCTCAACCAGCAGCCAGATGGGGTCAAAGGTGTTCCTACAGCCAGAAGTCAGACTGTAGGTCTGTCTGACCCAAGGAACCAGGAGGTGCAGCAGGATTGAATGGGCCCCTATCCCTCCTTAGCCCTGTGCAGGACTGGGCATCTTGAGCTAGGTCCATTGAGTTTATCAAGGATAAATAAATGGAGGGAGGCTCCATGTAAAAACCTCAGAATACCAAATAGCTTAAAGAAAATGACTAAAGATCATGAAAAGTTAACTAAATTAATGCTTCTTATTCATGCTATTACACCCAACATGGACCTACGGAGAAAACAATAGATCCAAATGAATAAAAGCAGTCCATGCTGTGTCAAACCTTGCTTATGTTTGCTTTAATACATATTGTTAAGATCTGGCTGTTTTATAGCTATGCAACCCATTTAAGAGAACTCAAGTACACCTGAAGAAACAAAGATGAAAAGTAAATTCACAAAGCAGTACAATTCTTGTAAGTTTGATGGTTGGGGAGCGTGTGTCTGTGTGTGTGTGTGTGTGTGTGTGTGTGTGTGTGTGTGTGTATAGATAGGAGTACATCTAGAAGTCAGGAACTAGAAAAAGGGACGACAGGCAGTTGTTAGCCACCTTGCAGGTGTTGAGAACTGAAACTACAAAAGCAACCAGTACTCTTAACTACTGAGCCATATCTCTAGCCCTAGTGCTAGAAATTGTTACTAGGAATATAATATCACTGGACTTTGCTTATGGTAGCTTTTTTTTTTAATTTTTATTTATTTATTTATTTTTATGTGTATGAATGTATTGTCTGCATGCAGGTCTGCGCACCCCTGACGTGCGATGCCGCGGAGGTCAGAAGACGGTCTCGGATTCCCCTGGAACTGGAGTTCTCCTGGAACCGGAGTCACAGACGGTTCTCAGCCGCCATGTGGGTGCTGGGGATCGAACCCGGGTCCTCTGCAAGAGCGGTCGGCGCTCTTAACCTCTAGGCCATCCCTCCAGCCCCCGCTTATGGTAGCTTTTAAACGTCTGATAAGTACTGGAAAAAATTAATAAATTATAGTTTTCTTGAAAGTACAGAGTCTTTACATTACTACACCCACCGATTAAATCATTTATTTTTCTCATTGACTGTGTGTGGTTTTAAGTTTTGGTTTATATTGTTTAAATATATGTTTACTATTTGAAGTGACACAAGTTTGCAAGGAAGTCTTTAGTTGTTTTTCTTAAAAGATATAAAAATGTTTTTAATATAAAAAGGTTAAATATGGACTGCCTCTACCATGTGTTGATTTATTTGGGATTGCAAATTAAAATATATATAATTCTACCTATCTTAAGCCTAAAGGCTTTTTTGTGTATTTTAGTTTATGTTGCAAACTTTACAGTGTATTTTTATTCAATATTCTCCATCAAAAACTGTTTAAATATTCAACAAACCTTTAAGGCGATTTTTATTTGTATTAAGTCTTTGGCTATTTATGCATAAAAATACAAAGAAACTGATAAATTATAAATGGAGCAACTGGCTTCATGGTGGTGGGAAAACTCTGCCAATAACAATATACCTTAAGCTTTCTGAGGGGTTAGAAAGGTGTTTGTTCACTACATAAGTAGTTTTGAGTCTTCAATGATGAAAAAATACAAATTTGTACTCACTTTCAGTATCCAGTTAGGCACTGGTGACGGTGAGGTCTTCCAGGATAACCATGACAGTCGACACTTTACACTGGAGAACGGTGAAAATACAAGTGGCCACCGCCTCAAAAAAAGAATGGCTTCTCACCTCCTTTTACTGCCAATATCTCTTGAGTAGTAGATGGCCCTGGAGACCACCTGTTTTATCTCTGCTGGGATTTTGGCTCGGTCTTGTGCAGGAAACCACAGCTGTACTTGGTTCGTGTCATTTCCAGAAGGCATCCATCCACAGTTCTCCCCATCCTGGGTTCCTACATTCTTTTGGCCTCTTCTTCTCCAGTATTTCCTGAGCCTTGATGGTGGTAGTGGGAGCAGTAGTATAGAGAGCAGTAGAGAAGCACCTGGTCAACCTTATTCTCAGCACTGCAACCAGCTATGCAGCTCTCCATCGACTGCTGCCCACTGCAAAAGAAGCTTCTCTGGGGGCTGGAGAGATGGCCTAGCGGTTAAGAGCGCCGACCGCTCTTGCAGAGGACCCGGGTTCGATCCCCAGCACCCACATGGCGGCCGAGAACCGTCTGAAACTCCAATTCCAGGAGAATTCCAGTTCCAGGGGAATCCGAGACCCTCTTCTGACCTCCGCGGCATTGCACGACACCAGTGCACAGACTTGCATGCAGACAGTACATTCATACACATACAGAAATAAATAAAATTTAAAAAAAAATCTTTAAAAAAAAAAAAAAAGAAGCTTCTCTGAAGATTTTCTCTTATCTAGGAACTATGCTGTTAAGACTGCAGAAAAATCCACAATGCATAAGCAAGCATAGAAGTTTTGTGGAGCCAAAAGGAGTTGTAGACAGGATAAGATTCTTATTTGATAATCTTGTCTATTGAGATATGTACTCATATATGAAAAATCTTATTCTCAAACACTGTAGTGTTACTACTTCAAAAGAAAGGATTCTTCTTGACAATTTAAAAATACAGAGCAATTATCAAAAAAAAAAAAGAAAAACCCACAACCTTCTAGCACAAACACTTTTTTAAATTAACAGTGGTAGCCTAAAGCTAAATATTTTTATAAAATATTGTAATATTGTTTTGTGGATAATTGAAATAAAATAAAAATTCTTGTTGAATGCAAGAAAAAGAAAGGATTCTTGAAGAGAACTCAAAGCCATACAAGTCTAAGAGGGCACTTTGACCAAACACAGAAATCAGTAATTCAGTCAACTTACTTTCTCACTTTTATACTACTTGGCATATCCCTGGAAGAGTGAGACCTAAATCAAAGTCTTTCATTGAATGTGTGTATGTGTTTGTTCTCAGAAAAAGAAAAGTACTAAAAAACAGCCCATTAGTTAGGGACATTCAAAGTCCCTAGGGTCAACAGTTGAACAAGCAACATAGGCAGAGATTGGTCTTGTATAACCTGCCTCTTTCACAATCCTAGTACAACCAAACACTGCTCAGTAATAGAAGTAAATAAAGACCTCAGATCAAAGACATGACTGGAAGAATTTAAAGCCTTTGTGCTATACCATTCAGTTAAAGAAACCCTTTTTTTGCTTTTCTATTTCTTTACAATATTCCCTCCTGGGAAGATACTATTTAAATAAAAAAAATGGGACAGTTCCCATTTGAGGCTAATTGGCAGCAGAAGAGCTGACCTATAGTTGATGCTAGGATAAAATCATTCTCAGAAAGCAACAAAGTTCCAAGCAACATCATCCTCTTTGAAATGCCCTAATTTACTTATGGCTCATTCAGGTACCTCAAAACCCTCCCTGGAATCAGCATGCCCTTCACTATAGCAGATCATATAATGTGCCACTCTGCTCAAAATTTCATTCTTTTCTCTAGTGTTCACCACAGGTATCTACACTTTAATATGTACATGTATTTTTCTTCAAATTAGAGTCAGGTCATGGTTATGGTATAAAGACCATAAAGGGCTGGTATAAAAAGAAACAACTTGCTCAGAGCAGTGCAGAAACACTCGTCAGAGCCTTTGGTGTCTGTCATAGAAAAGAAAAAAAAAAAAAAAAGAAACAGTAGACTCAAAGGACAAAATATTGATCCATAAATAGAGAATTTAAAATGTAATGAAAGGAATACTCTACCCAGTCATTTAGTTAACACCTCATATTTTATCTACTCAAATTACACTATAAATTAGAAATAGAAAGTACAAAATTTAAAATAGCTTGTAGTTTAGAATATATCATTCCAAATCTTGCTATATAATAAAATTTATAAATGTACAATACAACTCCAAAGAGAAACTTTCCCATATGCCATGATTCAATGCTGCGCCACATTTCAAAATGAGTCCTAGTAACAGCTCATCTCTTCCCTTGGCAAGAATTAAAGGTCCAGAAATCCTTAATGACCTCATTTCCTGGTTCCTTTCACACACCATCTAAACGTGTTCCCCATTTCGGGTCTCACTGGGAAAGCCATCACCTGCCGAGAGAAGGGTGTGTAAACCTTTGGGCAGCTTGACAGCTTGTCTGAAATCTAACTGGAGTTGCAAGGCAGAATGAGAACAATGAAGTTTGTCTGACATTCACCACTCAAGCAGCTAAAGGAAGACACAACTTTTTCTTGTGAAGTTTTTATTTGCTATGAAACAGAAAACATTTTTTTCTGATTCACTGAGTCTAAAATGTTTCCCCAAAGTAATGCATAGTGACTCATTACAAAATAAAAAAAATTGAAAAGTTTTTATTGAGAATTTCGCCTATTATATTTTGATCATATTTATCCTCTTCCTAACCTCCTTCCAGATCCACTTCCACCTTTTTAGCCACCCAGCTTCATATTCTCATTTTTTCAAAGCCCATTGAGTCCAATTTGTAAAACTCTTGGGTGTAGGGCCATCCCCAGGTGTGTGGCCAGCCTACCGGGAGTCACACACTTAAAAAAAAAAAAAATTGGCTCTCCCTCTCCTAGAAGCTAAGTGTGTAAGAGCTAGAGGTGAGTGGCTACAAGACAACGCTGTTTCCAGACACAACAGGGCAGTTGCACATATGAACTCCAGGTGGCTATGACAACATGCACAAAACCTGTGCAAACTCCAGCCTGATGAAATCCCAGAAAGGGGAAGGAAGGTGGGCAAGAAGTCCTACTCCAAGCTGAGGACCTATGGGCAACTGACAAATTGTTTGTAAAGGGAACTTTTGATAGGTTCAAGTTTTGTTCTGGTGAGTAAACCAGATCTGAGCATGGCACAGAGAACTTCCTCCTGTGTAACCTGCTTCTCACTAATGGAAATACAAAATCTGAGCTTATATACTTCATTTTTCTCTCTTCCCTCTCTCTACTAGAATGATATCTAAACACATTTGCTGCAAATCTAATTAGTCAATTGAAGTATAAAAAAATTATTTACACTTAAAGGTTGAAATATCTTATTTGATGTAGAAACAATGAAATGTTGTCTTACAACAATGTTGGTCTATATTTATACTTTAATGATCAACTGGAAGGTGGAGAAAGATCATATTCCACCTACATTTGGAGTGATCAACTTGAGATTCTTCATATGTTCTAAATTATCACTACTTGTATGTTATGTTATATAAATTAGACCAAAAGTTTAGAACTGGAAAAAATTGTGGTTTGCTAAAAAAAAAAATAAAAAAAAAAAAAAAAAATTAGTGTTAAAAAAAAAAAAAAAAAAAAAAAAAACATGCAATGAAAATTAAGAAAATTACGAATATAAATAGAAAACAAGCTTATATCATGTTTTTATTATTTATGAACACCACAGCACATGATCTATTATTATCAAAGTGGTCACAATGAAAATAGCTGATTAAAGCTCATTCATTCTATCCAGAAGACTGATTTTCATCTCTTAATTATCTAATTGAACACTCTTTTCAAGTTGAAAATCAGAACAGTTTCATTACTGAAAACATTTCATAAAATAGAAATGCTTCTATTTTCATTTTTTCTACACAATTGTTATTCTTTCTTCTCCAAATTAAATATGGAAACTTCTTTGGGGTACAGTGATATGCCATTTTCTTGGGGCTTGATTTTCTTTCAGTCTGTATTTTAAAAATAGAACAATATGCGCTAATGTTTCCAAATCCTATTAATATGGAATGAGTAATCAAGGTGCCAACAGTATATATAAAGTTGAAGAATGTATTTTCAGATATGTTTTATTGAATGCTTATACATGAGACTGTGCTTCATACCATGGATAACCTGACATGCACAAGTACATACTCACATGATATATTGTCTGTCTGCAAAAGGCAGATACATTTTATGAAATGAAAGTCAATTACCTCATCCATAAAGGTGAAAAGGAGACAATTAATATTAGAGGTTGTCTGAATATTGCCTAGTTAATGATTGGTAAACTCTCTAAAACACATCCAAAATAAGAGAACGATATAAGAATGACTGTGGTGTGTTTTACTAGTCATCTTAATTTTTTCACTTCAAAAAGCAAATATGCAAAGAAAACAAAAGTAAAGAGCTGTGCCTCCAACATTACACATCATTAGTCGAGTGCCGCTCCATTTTAATTGATTCTGTCACCCTAGACAAGTAAAAAGAGCAGCAATTGTGTGTTCATGGTAGTATTCGTTCCTTGAAAAAAGATACATACATTATGAATTCTTTGATTTAGAAGCAAATATTCCCTGGGCACTTCATCTTCAGTTATTATTACAACTAAACTTCTCACAGAGGTCATAAGAGTCAAACCTGGGCACTTCATCTTATTATTACAAGTAATAATACTTGTAATAACTTCTCACAGAGGTTATAAAAGTCAAATCTGTGGTTAGGAAGCTAAGGCACATTGCACCCCTAAATATTTGAAAGCTTCAGAATAGGAAAGGCCAAAATGATAATTGATAGCTCAGAGCTCTTTAATATAAGACTAACCAGAACAATCTTTAATATAAGACTAATATGAATAATCTTCATGTCTCACAAGATACCTATCCTAAAATTTGTATAGCTTTGCCATGTCAATTGCATGTGTTGTTTTTAACTTGGCTTACAGGCACACATGCACACACTTTTTTTAAGGACAGCATCTTCAACAAATGGTGCTGGCAAAATGGGATCTCTGCCTGTAGAGAAATGAAACTAGACCCTTTCACCTTGCAGAAGCCAACTCCAAATGTATCAAAGATCTCAATGTGAAAACTGAAACTCTGAAACTTATAAGAAAACATAGGTAGTACCCAACAAGATATAAGCGAAGGAAATGACTTTCAAAATCAGACATCAATTGCTCAGGAATTAAGGTCAACACTCAACAAGTGGAATATTATTACTAAAAATATCTGTATAGCAAAAGAAACAATCAAGAAAGTAAAGAGAAAATGCACAGAGTGGCTAAAATTCTTGGTCTCTGAAGTTTCTGCTAAGAGCTGCTGTGGAAAAAGCTTCTATAGCCATAGCAAATACCAAAGTTTTCAGGGCTTTCCTCCAACAAGATTGCATTCCCATCACCAGTCTGTAAAAGGGATATTTTGGCTTGGGAATGGTAACACAGTACAGAGACTGTAGCTTTCAATGGATCCAGTTTACAGCAGAATTCAGTAGCTCTTTCAGTGTTTCACATTTAAATGAGGCTTGTGCTTTTGCACACTCTTGTGTTTCTTGCATGAAGTAATGCCAGTCTTTCTTTTTGAACTGTAGCATGCCTTTACTCTTTGTTTTTGCCTAGACAGTCATTTTTGTTATTATTTTTTGTAAACTCATAATCCCAACTGCCTTATAATTGCCTACTACACAGCTGCTCAGGGCAGAAATGCATTATGGCTTGCTCGTGCCAGCTGTGTTGATCCTTGTGTGGGTGTGCAGTGATTGACCTTGTTCATTGACTTGTATGATGAGTTTCTACCTACTGTTTTGTGCCACTCACTCCACTTCACACATCTTCTAATGCCATGACCTTTACAGTAGATATTACCCTCCAAGCTAGTTTTAGGAAAGTAAAACCTTAAATACAATGTGGCCAGCATTATGGAACTATCAAAGAGAAGCAGAGCTTTCTTGTTGAAAATCAAAGGAACTTAGACCTCTTGCTTTCTAGAGAGATGAGATAAAAATAAATCTACACTGCTTAGACTAGCCTGGTCTTTTTATGTTTTTAAAGTATTGACTAATGTATTTATCACTTATAAACAGTGAATACTTACTGTTGGGCTATTCTTTTATGAGATATCAGGCAGTGGCAGTAGAAAATATTTCAGATAATCAAAAGAATTAGAAGGAGAATTTCCTAAGTAAATAAAGTCTACCACTAAATTACACCATAAGTTGAAATGTTGGAAGTAAACCTTTTCCCTTTAAACTAAGGAACACTTCACATAAGCAGTAAAATATTTTAAGCCATACCATTAGTAAAATACTAAAAGATGATGAGTTTTTGCCCATAAATAAAGTCCCAATGATGTAGATATTATTTGCAGAATATCAATGTGGAAATAATAATCTGTAAGGAAATTAATGTTGTATTATTTGTATTTTTTCTACCTATTGGCAAGCACATTGGAAGTTAATGTCTCTAAGTTTAAAGAAGACTTTTCAAGGTTAAAATTTTTTTTCTGTATTTTTGAGACTGAGTCTCCCTTTAGTCCCAGCTGGCCTGGAGTTCACTCTGTAGACAAGGCTGACCTTGAACTCACAGAGATCCGCCTGTCTCTGCCTTCATAGTGCTAGGATTAAAGGTGTGTGCCACCAATCCTGGCACTAAAGATGGTTCTTAGCCACCATGAGGGTGCTAGGAATCAAACTCAGGTCCTCTGCAAGAGCAATCAGTGTTCCCAATCGCTGAGCCATCTCTCCGCTCCATAAGGTTACAATTTCAATTTAGTGCAATATACCTATCTACAAAAACAAATTTATTTTTCATAAATAATAAATCTTTAGTTGTAGAACACATAGAAATTTTTAGATAATTCTAGAAACTATACAAACTTTGCTGCAGCCTTATGCTGGTCTTGATCTGGGAATGTAAAGCAGTGTAATGATCACTTTTCTTCTTTCTAGTTTTCCAGAATAGTTACAAAAAAAAAAAAAACTCCACAATCCTTATTTATTCCCTATGTTTTTCATCAAAAGCTTCTATGTAATCATCCAAAGACTAGCCTTCTACAAGTAATTGACTATGGTGATTACAATAAACATTTGCCACTAAATGACATGAATATTCAGTGTACTGCTGGCAAAATGGTCATTAATGTTTTAAAATATAATCAGATCAAGGAACCAATTCCATTACCACAGCTGTAGTAAGATTCTGCTTTCCTGAAATCAATATCTACTAGTTCTCTCAATTATGTCCAGAGAGAAAACAAGGACCATTATTAATACTGAATGAATAAGCAGTTTTTGATAGGTGCTTCAGTGCAGACAAACATAAGATTATGAGAATGTACAGAGCTGGAAGAAATGGTAAAGGGTCAAGGTCACTGCTCATGACACTTGAAGCACTGGATGGTTGTGAACAGATCATAGCGTGCAGGAAAATCCCAAGACCAATTCATATCTGTCTGTCAAAATAGCATGAAGAAGATTTGGGGTGGAATAAGTACTCATGAACTTATCTTTAGAAATAAATTCCTTGGATAAAGACAAGACCTATGTTTGCTAGCAGGATCAATTTTAGGGAAGACACAATAAGACCTGAAGCTTTCCGACATCATGTCTGATGATCATCATCTTCTGCAAGACACAGATCTTATTAATTCCATTTTTGAGACCGTGCATGTTTTTTTCATGTCTAACTGTAACCTGTATCATAAGGAGGAATATTCTAAGAAATGTAACTCATAGGTATAGACAAAAGTGTTGATATTCAGCTAACAAAACAGGCTGTAGCACATGAATTACAAAAATAACTAGAGCTTAAATTTAGAGATCATTTAATAACAGAATATTTCCAGTATAAAAAGATGAATAGAAATTATGTAATAGCCATTAATATTAATTCAATTCATTGCTATACATTTACTACAAATTTCTATAGAATAAATAGAAAGTTATACTATTGTTCAACTATCTCTCTAAATGTGGAAATGAAACATGCAAATAAAATGACTAGATATCTTTGAAAATATACACAAGCTTTTGCAAAATGGAATGAGAGTGGGGTGATCTGAAATGAATTCCACACTTATTTAAATAAAACTCCTAAATCTCTTAAGCTTCATACAATTTCACATAGTGATATTTTCTAAACAATCTAAGCTGAAAGATACACTGATGAACACACATTGTAACTGGGGCATAAGTATTTGCCCTTCTGTCTGCTGATCTGAGCCAAATTCTAAACATTGTTACTAACTTCCTAATTATTTTTTCTTTCTATTTTTATTGATTTTTTGTGAATTTCATACAATAAATGTCATACATATTCATACCCTCTACAATCTTCATAAGCTCCCCACACCAGATTTAATGAATTATATCATATACATTAAAAGCTGTTGAGTCTAATATGTGTTCCCAGATGTTCCTCAATGTGAGTTCATACACTGGAGCCCAGGCATCCAATCTAGTATCAGTCCCTTAAAGAAAATTGACTCTCCATCACTGAGCAGTAACCAGTTGCTCATCTAAAGTTGAGGATTGTTTCCCATTTCCCCACTTGTTTGCTGGGTTTTTGTCTGGTTTGAGAATGCACTGGTCTTGTACATTCTGTCAGCATTGCTGTAAGTTCATTTGAGCAAGTTTGCAAAATCCTGGAGAACTGTTTCCTGTGGTCATCCACCATCCTTGGCTCTTACAATCTTTCTGCTCCCTTATCTACAGTAGTCTCTGAGCCCTGCATGGCAGAGTTTTAATACAGGAGTTCTATCCAGGGACACACACTCTGCAGTCCCTTACTCTCTACATTTTGACCAGTTCTGGTTTTCTGGGTTAATCACTCTTTGTTATATGAGGAAGCTCCATTGGTGAGAATTAAGAGATGCATTAATATTCTTTTTGTATACTGTTCCACCATGTTCCCTAAGCCTTGGGTGCAGAGTTTGCATTGTAGATGTGTGACTTAGGACTAGCCATCTCGCAGACACTTATTCTCTGTCTTTGACCAGTTGTGAAACTGTAATAGCCTCCATCTTTTGCAAAATTGGTGGGAGGTATGCTTGTCTGGAAATATAAGGATATATATTGAACATATAGTTAGAAATGGTGTTTGTCTAGTGATGTGACAGATGTTAAGTTTTTCTCTCGGATCTATGACCTCTCCAGCCATGTATATTTGGTTATGTTTACAGCACCCCACAAGTTCCTCTCCCATTGATTAAGCATTAAGTCCAATTAGATAGATGTTGAATGCTCCCAAGATAAAATTGCCACTACTTTACTAATATATAGATGTTTCTGTGAAGTTTTTAGGCTTTACAGCTAGACTGGACAACTGACTGATTTTCTCCTTTAGTAACTTACACAAAATCCTCTGATATTATTAAAGCTAATCCTCAGTGACAAGAGTGCTAAGAAAGTTCTAGCTCCATTGGTCCAATGTCTGTGTCCGAAGTGTGGCCAGTATTCAGCTATAGGATCTTAACTTCAAATTCTGGGGAGAAATCAAGGAGTATAGAAATACCCTGTATTATTTTAGGATTCTCTTGAACTACTTAGGCCAACAACTCAAAGAGAGGTTTTTCCTGTCTAGCACTGTCTCTTGTTACATAGCATTCAGATATACTTATACATTATGTATATTTTCAGCAGACTTTGAGCTAATATATCTCTCTGTGGTGTTCTATCCCATCTAAGCATTATTTATCTCCTTTCTCACTCTGTATAACCCTTCTTCCTCTCTCCCCAATTAAAGTCCCCCATTATCCCATCTCCCTTTTTATAGCAACCATTTCCTATTATGTGCTCTTTCTTGAACTCCTTCTTTTACCTTCCCCCCATGGTTACTCATATAGCCGTCCTTCGTCCCTTCCCAGTTAAATACTCTCATTCTTCTCATTGCTTAATTACTTTCCTATGGTTCCTCAAATTTAGATAGTTCAAACTACTAGAATAACAGAAACTTTCTTTTTGGTGGTCTCTTTCTATGATTTTATTTCTTAATTGTTCTTTATGCATACTAAAAGTCATCATCTTAATAGAAAATAAAGGATGTGCATAAAACTTACAAATGGCAAGGACTAGATGTACTGGGATGTGGTACTATCCCTGGCTAGGGGATAGTTATGTCTCCAAGTCTAGCATTACAAAATATTATCTTCTTGGTGATCTAAAATTGGAACGAGGACTGCAAATATCTTAGGGTGTTTTCAGTAGTAAGATCAAGAAGAATCACTGCCGCTTTACATAGAGAGGATGGATCACAAGGACCTTCTTTTCACTCTACCATCTTTCCTTTTCATTTTCTTTCCTGTGCCAGCATTTGCTTGTCTAAAAAAAAAAAAAATTAGCAAGTAAAAAATGTCAAGGATTGTAAAGTAATACAGAAGTCAATGGTTTTCAATGAAATTCTTTTTTAAGTTCTTAAGTGTTAAGAAACTTATAGTAACTAGTCTGAGTTTGTGATCTTCAAGCCTCCCCATGTTCCTGAAAAATGCACTGCTGTTAGCAGTCAAATCAAAGGGAGGATGGCAGGGTTTTATGAGCAACAAAAATTTTAAGATGCTTTGAACATCAATCCTTTCTTCTTTCTCTCTTGCAGACCACGATGAAAGTGACATCTTTGAAATCTCAAGGCAATTCATATCTATGGCCCCTGTAATTTTCTCCCTGTCTTCCCATGTCTGGGGCCTTGATCCCTGGCCGTCTGCGTGTTCTCATACTGTGCTGTCCCACCTTTCATTTGTACTTGGGTCATGTTCTTTTCAGGTGTGCAGCCTCTCCATCTTACCTCTGAACTAAAACAGCTTTTTAAAAGCCCTAAATCTACCAAGGGGTACAGCGAGGAAAAGTGTAGGGAAGTTAACTTAAAACATTCTCTTTTTCACATTAAGTTTCTTAAGCCATTTTGATATATTTTAGCCTTCTACAATGCTTTATTTAGACACTTTCCTCCTAAATAGTTGAGAATATAAAATGTTATTATGATTAAATGGAATTCATAAATCTGCAGCTAATTAAATAAGATAATGATGTTCAAACACTTAAGAATATCAAGAATAATTAAAATAGCTTAGAAGTTAAAAGCAATTCTTTCATATTTTACTAACGTACAGGTTTTTTAAATTTTTTAAAACATTTATTTATTATTTTTTATGTGTATGAGTGTACTGTCTGCATGTAGGTTGGTGCACCTGTGTTGTGCAATGCCACGGAGGCCAGAAGAGGGCATCAGATTCCTCTGGAACTGGAGTAAAAGAAGGTTCTTAGCCTCCATGTGGGTGCTGGGAATCAAACCTGGGTCCTCTGCAAGAGCAGTCGGCACTCAACTGCTGAGTCATCTCTCCAGCCCCTAATGTACAGATTTTTTTTAAAAATATGGCAAATACAGCAAATGTGCTTTGTTCCAAAAAGTGTCCCATTCAAAAGAAGGGGACTATCCTCCAAATAGGTTTAAATTTCAAGGGCATTTCAAGTACAGCACCTCAGCTACTTTGGCCTAGTAATGAACATTAGAACACAACTGCTGCTATACACTAGCCACTTTCCATAAGGTGTGAACAACACCCATTCATTGCCAAACGGTAATTGAGAACCTACTAGGTCTCTACAACCACAGCATATCACAGGTCCTCAGGACTAACTGATACAAGTGTAATAACTGAAGTTTGCTGGATAGAGTCTGGAACTGGTAAGTGATACCACCAGCACTCTGATTAGAATTTAGATGCCATGAAAGAGAAGACAAATATAGCATTCACTAGAGGAAGCTTCCCTGAAGTGACATGACTGTACGTTTGATACTGAAAGAACGAGGCAGGAAAGATGAGAAAATGGCCTGTGTGCGGATCCCCATGAAGGGCAAGTGGCATGGTGTTCTTATGACCATTTTTTATCTCTACAATTCCAAGTATGTATATTCCACTGACATCTAGTAAAAACAGGTTTGATTTTCAAATCCTCACTTTTTGTTACAGGATAGAGAATCATAGCTTCTCAATTGAGCACTTGCATGCTCTTTTTGATTTGTTTTGTTTTCAATAAACATTTATTGAGTGCTTACTGTGTGCCAAGTGTAGTACACCAGGACATAAAGAATACAAACAGCAAATTCTGTATTGTCCATGCCCTCAGCTTAATATTTAAGTTTAAAGTGCAAATATTCAAAGTACAGATTAAGTCCACCACCGGATTTTTTTTCAAGAACACAACACAGCACAACTTAAAACCACAGCTATAGCATACAGCAATAGAACTGAGGGAAACTGTGGGTACCATCTTCTGAAGGGGTAGCTTCTTACACGCACCACTATACAGATTTATCTTGTATTCCAGCCTGTGATAACCTAACAGAATCAGCAGACTTGAGATGGCAGGGGCCAAGTGCCTGGCAGCATGTGCCTGCCAAGGCCCTTACTTCCCACTTCCATATTCGCCAGTGTCCCAGAACCATGGGCCAGTGCCTGGCACCCTTGAGAATAAACCTAGAAACTCCATGCTGCTTTTCTACCATTTCCCAGGCAAGTGCCAGACTGAAGCTCATGCTCTGTTATTTACAGAGAAAGTGGTGATAATAATTTATTTACTTTGCGATGGGATTACAGAGGTTAACAAGATAATAGCAAAGACAAAAGATGAGCAGTATTAGAAGTCATCTAAAGTTATTCTAGATAATGCATGCAAAAGTTGTCATCCTTTGAATGTAGTGACTGATCAATGAAGATTCTCAGAGGGTTTCTAAACCACAGTCAGGGAGATTAGAAAAAGCCAGATATGGGGCAGGAGGGATGGTTCAGTGGTTAAGAGAACTTGATGTTCTTGCAGAGGACTCAGTTGGGTTCCCAGTACCCACATGGAAGCTCACAACTATTTGTAAATTCAGTTCCAAGAGATCTGAAACTGTCATTTGGCTTCTGCATGAACCAGGCATATATGTGATGAAGGTATATACATGCAGGCCAACACTCATATACATAAAATAAAAATAGGTTTTAGAATGAAAAATAAAAATCCAGATATGTAAGAAAGGGAAATGACTTGAGGTTGACAAAATGTTAAGCAAGTTGATCACAAGGCAGGAGACCATGTTTAGAGGACTTTGAAGAAAACTAGAATGTCTTCATAGAACAGAGGAGAGGGAACATACCACAGTGACATGAGTGGTTCAGGGATACTGAAGGCCCCTGAAAACCATCAAAGTGAGCATTGGTGCCCATGTTTAAACAGAAATATTTTAAGGGAAAAGTAATGTGAATAGGGAAGGACAATGTAGAAGCAATATCTATCCTCAGACAAGTTTCTTCCAGTGATTTCTGCACTTTCCAAATGGGACAGCACAGCAGACAGGCATTGATGATGAGAGTTCAGATGCATTATCAAACACACTAAATGACTTTATTCAACATAGAAAAGGATACAGGAAAAGAACATTGCACTTTAGGTTCCAAAATTCAAGAAGATATATGTGTGTTTATAAGATTTAAAAATAATATGTCACAAATAGACTACTAGTTTTTATTATAATTAAAACAATATAATATAAAATAAAATGTTATACATATTTTAGAAATTCATAAAATTGTTGTCTGTGATGGTTAAGTGCTAAACATGCAATGAATTTTTTGACAACAAAGACATAATATATAGTCCTTTGAGCAAGTTCTTGTGAGATTCTGTCTTGTAATCTTTATAATTGGAGAGTTTTAATAAGGAAAACTAAACGTCCTTGGCAGACTGTAAATCTATTTGTTTATCAAAGTTTATAAACAATGTATATTTGTTTTTCTCTAGATAGTGGATTTCAAGTAACACAGATCAAGTTAGTATAAGCTGTTTATCACCTCTAAACACTACTTAAACAAATGGAAGAAGATACTGTGCTAGGTCAGGAACACTCAATATTTTCTAGGCAACAAAAAAATTAATTAATACTCACAAAATCAATATTTTGTGTAAATAAACTGATCTTAGGGTTCATGGGAGAAAAATACTTGTGCAAGAATGGCCATCAAACTTCTGAAAGCTTATAACCGTATGGAGAAGCAGGATGGAAATACATAGTAAGTCTGCAATGTTGTTTAAATACATAGTAAGTCTGCACTGTTTAAATACATAGTAAGTCTGCACTGTTGAAATACATAGTAAGTCTACACTGTTTAAATACATAGTAAGTCTGCACTGTTGTTTAAATACATAGTATGTCTGCACTGTTTAAATACATAGTAAGTCTGCATTGTTTAAATACATAGTAAGTCTGCATTGTTTAAATACGTAGTAAGTATGCACTGTTTGTTTAAAAGTGGCCACACTCATGCATAAATTTAACGATCAGTCCAAAAAAGACAAAAAAAAAAAAAAAAAGAATCTGGAACTCGAAGGTAGAGTTAGTACAATAATGTTAGGAAAACTAGATAACAGTTTGAGAAAAGCAATCTTTTCATCCAATCCCTAGTCCTTTTGTGGGGATTAGAGTCAAAGAAGCAGAGAAGGGGGAAATTGAAACACCTCATGGACCAGATCCCTGCCATGATTGTACCATAGTCCCTCTCCTAGAGATTCTGCCACACATTTTACATTTTTTTCAGGTGAGGAAAGGGAGTTTACTATTACGCTAGCATGACTGGCAGTGACACTGACAATTTCTGCATCCAGAACAGGCTGACCGGTAAAAGCAGGTCAGAGTGCTCTGCTGTTACTGACTTCCCCATTCTAATTCATTATTTAACACCCTACTCAATCAGCTTCTGTATTCAGAAAGAAGCTGTGTAGTTTAACCTCACACCCACATGCAGACACAAGTAAGCCCTCCATTTGTTTGTGTATTTTCCTTCATGAACCTTGACATCCCTAGAGTTGGAAGTAAAATGCTCAATAGATTTACATGGGTTAGGAAATTAAAGTATTAGTTCAATATTTTTCTTAAGAGAGGAAGAAGCTTGGGTAAAGTCATCTTCTTGTAGCATGCTAAGTAAATAGCTCATTAACTAACTTTGTGTAAAATAAAATGGTCATGTATAACAAATTGTGGACACTTTCTTTGTATCACCATGAACAGGAAGGAGGAAAGGAGGAAGGAATATGTGTATATGAGTAGGAAATCAGCAGCAAAAGAAGATAAGTGACAGCAACTTAGGGTCTTCAGTCATTTCTCATTTCACTAAATTGTGCGTGTGCGTGTGTGTGTGTGTGTGTGTGTGTGTGTTCGTAAGTGGGTGTCATGAGGCTGAGTCTGGACTCAAACTTGCTATGAAGCAGAGGATGACTTTGAACTTCTGATCCTACTGCCTTCACTTCACAGTTCCTAATGCTTGCATTACAGGTGTGCCACCAATTCCAGTTTTGTGAGGTGCTGGAATTGAACCCAAGGCTTTATGTATTCTAAACAAGCACAATGCTAACCAAGCTAAATTCCAGGTCATGTATTGTGTTTAAATTGTGTCATATGACACAAAGCCTCATTTTATAAATTAATTCTTACCTCACCTTCTGATGGTGACAAAAACTACACATCTTAATTTTAGAAGCTTTGCTTTTCTTTCTTCTCCATTTTGCTAATCACATTCTGTCCTATATTGGCCCCTCTTCTGCTGAGATTAATGGTCCAGAAAAATTTCTCTCAAACAGATATGTTCTATTAGTACATATTTAATTAATATTTCAACATATCAGAAGCTAGTTAATGTAATAAAGAAAAAAGGTTCTCTTTTCTCACTGTTCGGGAGATTCAAAGGCCAAATTCTGTGATGTTGTGAGGACCTCATGAATGATGGTGGATATTCAACACAATGACAGATTTTAATGGAAGGGAACTATCACATCTCTAAAGAGGAGTCAAGAGAGAGCCTGGGGTCCTATATTCTATTCTGGGGACACACCTGTAATTGATCCAAGAACCTCCCACTAAGCTCCACCTCTCAAAGGTCCCATAGCCTCCCACATAACCACACTGAGAATCAAGCTTCTAATATATGAAATCTGGGAAGTAGACAAGCCATATCTAAGATTTATTGTATAACAACTTATTCAATTACGATATTATGTTCCAGGAAAAAAGATTCTGAAATCCTGTTTCCCCATTGAGTGTACAGGGGCTTATTTCTGGAAATGGGCAATATAAAGATCTCAAATTTAAGATGGAGTCATTATTCTTTAAAATGAAATAAAGGAAAATACAACAAAAGTCAATATCAAGATAACTTAATTCAGTACGTTTCTCACCTAAATGATAAAATGTTGACAACAGTCAGGTTATTTAGCAGACTTTTTCTTGCCAGGCATAATAGTCTCACAATACTCTCAACAACTGCATGGGTAACTGTGGCTGTTTTTATTTCCTACACTAGACAGAAGGCAATAGAATCACATACATAAAACAACAAAGGGAGATTTTTTCTAGATAGTAAATAATTTAAAAGAGATTTTATTAAAACAAGCAAGGTATATTATGGAATAGAAGGCAAAATCCACATGAATTATTTAAGACAAAGCCTAAGACCATAAAGAAATTTCACATTTATGGTTAGCCTCTTGGGAATCTATTCACAAATACCCAGGGATATTCATATTTTCTTCTTGCTTTTCCTTGCTGTTAGGAAAAGTTTATAACACTGGCCTAATGAGGGTGAACTATGTTAAACATTTTCTTAATAGATGTATAGAAAATTTAGATTCATATGGCTTTAAGTAAGTAGTAAAAGAAAAAAAAATTAGAATACTTGAACATACGTAGTACTTACTGGAGTTGAGAGGATAATTATTCATAATCACCTTATTCAATGGTTCTGCATGGAAAACCAGAAACATTTATATAATATCAATATTTGTAAAATTCAAACCTGATTTAGAGACTTACTAACCCATGCTTAAACTCTATATAACATGAATTATAGCCAAATCATTTAAATATATCTCAGGTGCAAACTAAAATAAACCAGTGAAGTTGCTATTGTTTGCATTTCATTGCCTACACAATGTCACAGGGCTTTAGACAGAATTTTAATAGAAGGAAAATAGCACATATTTAAAGAGTAGTCAAGAGAGAGCCTTGAGTCCTATAGTCTCTTCTGGGGAAACACCTGTAATTGATCGAAGAATCTCCCACTAGGCTCTACCTCTCAAAGGTCTCATAGCCTTCTACCATACTATGTCTGTATGGAATTGGACAGTTCATTTAAATATCTCCTAGTTTTAGGTTATTCATGAGTTATTCATAGTCCTCCTGTTAGCAGTTACATATGGTTGTTCTCTGGATGATCAGACTAATTTGGAAACCGAGAGCTTTTAATAGCTCACTTAATAATGCTTTGGTGCTGTTGGGGATGTTATCATCTGAATTAAAGAAAAATATGCAAATCTCTACAGATGCCTAGGTGAGCTTAGTCTTGCATACTCTATGAATCAAATATAAAAACATTGATTACAATTGTAAGATCATCCAAAATAAGCACGAATACCTGTATCTTTAAAATGACTGTATTTCTTTTTATACATTGTTTATACTATAGACAATTATAATCCAGTTTAATATTACAAGGTTTGGATTTCGTGAAGTTTGTTTCTCTGTCCAATTGAGTATAACACAATGTGTGCAGTGCAATCTTAGTATAAGAGACAGGCTGAGAGTCTGCTGATGCATATGCTGGACATGTGTATCATTTTTTTGGGGGGGGTCTTTTCGAGACAGGGTCTCCCTGTAGCCCCAGCTGTCCTGGAACTCACTCTGTAGACCAGGCTGGCCTTGAACTCACAAAGATCCGCCTGCCTCTGCCTCCCAAGTGCTAGGATTAAAAGCGTGCGCCACCACGCCCGGCTGTGTATCATTCTTAAGAGATAAACTGTGCCAGGTTGTAGAGCAGCTTTAAAAAGATAAATCACGTGACTTTTTTTCAAGACAGAAGTAGTGAATTTCTGTATAGGTTGGCTGAACTATAGTTAAGTGCAATACTAACATGGAAATAACTGAAATAGACTCTGTACAAAAGAAGAAATATTTAACATCATTTCATGAACAGAAGTATGGAACTATGTTGACTTCATGAAGTTCATAAAGTTATCAATTAATTGTCATGAATTTGAATTCATCCTGCACATTTTTCCCATTATCTGAAATCTGGTATATTTGTTGAATGGTATCACATATGCCACTTCCTTGAAGGCTGATCTGATGACAGCACCCTTTCACTTGAAATCCCAAACTCCACACAAGAGCTTTACAACAAATCCAAAGCATAAGTAGATACCCTGAAATCCCCAGAGTCTTATACTTATTTTTTTATTACACAAGGTACCCATGACGTGCAGATGTGAATGGAATACTCAGTCATATCAATACATTGAAAGTTCTGTTAATACTATGAATCGTTAGACCGATAGCCCTTTACACATTCATAAAACATTTTTCTGTGCCCTTTTTTAATTGGTCTCTTTGAGACAAGGTCTCCCTTTTAGTCCCAGCTGGCCTGGAGCTCACTATGTAGACCAGGTGACCTTGCACTCACAGAGATCTGCCTGTCTCTGCTCCTGAGTGTTGGGATTAAAGGTGTGCACCAACACGCCCAACTGTGCACTTTTCAATATTTAGACTCAACACAAAATTGAATAAATGGAACTGATTCACACCTGTGATACAATGTGTCCATACAAACCATAATTGGAGATGAACGGTTTATGGGAGAAAACTTGGCCTGTAGCTTCATTATGCTTCATATCTAGATTATGAAATCTTAGAATATATTTCCTGAGATGAATGATGAATAAATTAGTAGAGAAACTTAATGGTGATAATATTACTATTTTAATAGTTAATGTTTATTTTTAAATATTAAAAAAATAAATTGATCATAGGCCCAAGTTAAATTAATCTTTTGTCTTTTTATTGAGCAGTGAATATAATTAGTGATTTACTTTATCCATTGAGTTCACTCATATTTCTACACAAACAACTTATATTTGAAACAGTATATTCTACTACTGCAGGTTTTAATCATATTATTTTTAAATTAAACAGTTACTTTTAACAACCTACATCCTTTTATACTCTATTAAAGTACCAGGTTACTTTTATTTTATTTTATTTTTATCAGATTTTATTGATGTTTTATGTATTTAATACATCATTTTTCATTTCTGTTCAGGCATATTCCCCTATCCCTTCCCCCCACCCCACTCCAAACCATCCCAGATCATCTGCTCTATCATAACTGTCCTGCATCTTTCTGTCAGTCTTTTTTTATGTTTAGGAATTCACATTTTCCTCCGTTAATTTCATATTATTCTAAAATATGGATACATACTCTCTACCCATATAGAGTAATTACGGAGTCTGAAAATAATTGGTGGGTGGATTATAGAGCCCACTGAGAGATTCACATTATGACAATATAGTTGCTTTCAGATAAACCAAAAGTATAACCATACTGTCGTTCAGCTTGCCTTTCATTGGGAGGGATTTAGTGTTAGCATCCACAAATGAGGGAAACCATTCTCCGTTTGTCTTTCTGGCACTGTGTCACCTCACTCAGCATAATGGCTTCGAGCTCCATCGATTTACCTACAAAGTTCATAATGCCATCCTTCTTTACCGCTGAATAGTAGTCCATTGTGTAGATGTACCATATTTTTGTCATTCACTCATCTGTTAAGGGGCATATGGGTTGGTTCCAGCTCTTCACTATTGTGAAGAGAGCTGCAATAAACATGGATGTGCATATATCTTTGCGGTAAGATCAGTCCAGGAGTGGTATGATTGGGTCAGATGGTAAGCTCATTCCAAGTTTTTTAAGGGTTCTCCACACTGCTTTCCATAGTAGTTGTACAAGTTTACATTCCCACCAGCAGTGGATGAGTGTTCCCCTTTCCCCACCACCCTTCCAGCATCCATTGTCTTTTGTTTTCTTGATATTAGCTAGCCGTACTGGAGCGAGATGATATCTGAGAGTGGTTTTAATTTGCATTTCCTTGATTATTAATGATGATGAACACTTTTTAAGATATTTCTCAGCCATCTTTAATTCCTCACTGGTGAAGACTCTGTTCAGCTCTTTACTCCATCTTTTGACTAAGTCATTTGTCCTCTTCTTTGTTTTTTGAGTAGTTTATATATTCTTGATGTTAATGCTCTGTCAGATGTGTCACTGGTAAAGATTTCTTCCCACTCTGTGGGTTTTCTCTTCACCTCCTTCATTGTTTCTTTCTCTGTACAGAAGCTTTTGAGTTTTATGAGGTCTCACTTGTCAACTGTTGACCTTACTTCCCATGAGGCTGCTGTCTGGTTTAGAAAGTCTCCTCCTACCCCTATGTCTTGTAGGTTGTTGCCAACTTTTTCTTTTATCACCTTAGGATTTCAGGCTTCACACTGAGATCTTTGATCCACTTGGAGTTGATTTTTGTACAGGGTGAGAGGTAGGGGTTTAATTTTGTTCTTCTACAAATGGTGATCCAGTTTTGCCAACACCATTTGCTGAAGATGCTATCTTTCCTCCATTGAGCTTTTTGGCCCCTTTGTCAAATATGAGGTGACTGAAGTTATATGAGCTCAAGTTTGGATCTTCAATTTTGTTCCATTGGTCAATGGTTCTGTTTTCTTGTGAGTACCAGGCTGTCTTTATGACTATAGCCCTATAATATAGCTTGGGGTCTGGTAATGTAATTCCCTCCAGTATTGCATTTTTCACTCAGGGTTGCTTTAGCTATTCAGCGTCTTTTGTTTTTCCATATGAATTTAAGTTTTTTTTTTCTAAGTCTGTGAAAAAGCTCATAGGGATTTTGATTGGGATTGCATTGAATATGTATATTAATTTTGGTAGAATGGACATTGTTACTATATTAACTTTTCCAATCCATGAGCATGGGAGGTCTTTCCATCTTTTGACATCATTTTCAATCTCCTTCTTCAGGGTTATAAAATTTTTGTTGTAGAGGTCTTTGGTGTCTTTTGTTAGGTTTATTCCTAGGTATTTTAAGTTTTTTTGAGGCTAATGTGATTGGGAAGGTGTCCTTATATTCCTTCTCTGGTTGCTTATTGTTGGTGTAAAGGAAGGCTACTGATTTTTCTAGGTTTATTTTGTATCCCACCACTTGACTGAAACTTTTGATTGTTTCTTAGAGTTTTCTGGTGGAGTTTTTATCATCCCTTAAGTAAACTATCATATCATCTGCAAAAAGGGATAGTTTTACTTCCTCTTTTCCAATTAGTACTCCTTTAATTTCTCTTTCTTGCCTTATTGCCCTAGCAAGCATTTCAAGCACTATATTGAAGACCAGGTTACTTTTAAATTAAACTACATTCATGTTTGAGAGAATCTTTAATGATCCCCTCATTTATTCTGAGACAAGATTTTAGAGGCTGAAACAGATTGGAGTTAATTTGCCTGTGATACAATGTAAAAGAGAGTCTTTTATTAAAAGTGCAGATTTCTAGCTGGACACTTCATTGTGTAAAATAAAAACACTTCCCAACCTTTGCTGTAATGAATGATATAAGAAAAGCTTTCTGGAACTGCCCATAAAAGACACCTGCTTTCTTATATTCCTGCCCTTTCTTCTTGGGCTCCTTTACTATGCTCAGAATGGGGTAACCAGTCTGGAGATGTAGGAATATAAACACAACCACATACATACAGATTCAACACTCATATCTGCTTTGTAGTGACACACATCATCAAATTATGCCCTGGAATCTTTATAATATACTCATACAAATGTGTGTTAATGTTCTGACTCAGAATATTCTAAGTATCACTGGATATACTCTCATTTCAGCAAATATTCATATTTCCATATGAATTACTATATTTCTAGTTAGTTTTTATTTGTCTAAAGTTGGCTTTTAATAAATACTTGTCTATAGTATTTAGTTATATCGCTTTTTTTAATTTTATTTATTTTTATGTGAATGAATGTACTGTCTGCATGCAGTTTGGTACACGCATGCAATGCCGCAGAGGTCAGAAGAGGGCATCGGATTCCCCAGGAACTGGAGCTAAAGATGGTTCTCAGATGCCATGTGTTTGCTGGGGATCGAACCTGGGTCCTCTGCAAAAGCAGTTGGCGCTCTTGACCACTAGGCCATCTCTCCAGCCCCTAGTTATATCACTTTTGTGGTTTTTATTCGACACAATTTCCCATTAATTGAAAATTTGTGCATTTTAAATTTTCATTCCCTACATCATTCAAAGTGAAAATACTTTCCTAATGTGAAAGTTGACTTCAGGAGCAAGCTAGTAAGCAGCATTCCTCCATGGCCTGTGCTTCAGCTCCTTCCTCCAGGTTCCTGCCCTGAGTTCCTGCTTCGGGCTCCCTGAAT
Source organism: Rhizomys pruinosus (assembly GCA_009823505.1). Lineage (NCBI taxonomy): Eukaryota > Metazoa > Chordata > Mammalia > Rodentia > Spalacidae > Rhizomys > Rhizomys pruinosus. Next base: position 2,589,506 of record VZQC01008045.1, on the reverse strand, counting down.
GGTGAACTGTGATCCAGGAGATGTGAGCTGAATAAACCTTTTCCTCCCCAAGTTGGTGTCGGTCAGAGGGCTTTATCACAGCAATTAAAGAGAAACTAGAAGAGAAATTGGTACCAGAGAGTGGGCTATTGCTATGACAGACCTGACCTTGGTGTTTTGGGGAAGGATTGTGGAACTTTGGGCTAGAAAAATCACTGAATGCCTAAAGATCATAGATGTGGAACTTGGAACAGTTTTGCTGAAAGAGTTGTAGAAGACGGAGGGCTGGCTTGTGAAGTTTTGAAACTAGTTTGAAACTAATTTCAAAGGGAATCAGAGATCATCAGGACTGTGTAATCTATGGGCTCTCGTCAGCTGGGGCTGAAGAATCAGCTGTAAGTAACAAGAGACCAGAACCTGAAGTGAACCCTGTGCTTTACTGGGACAATTGATGCTGGTCAGCTGGGGCTGAAAAATCAGCTGTAAGTAACAAGAGACCAGCATCACTGTGGTGAAATCTTCTGGGAAAAATTTCTTCAGGGTCAACATACAAAAGCTATGTTCCAGAAGGGGCCTGAGCCTCCATCTCAAGCCAAAAGCAGGACTTGGTAGTGTGTAAGAGTCTCCTATATAGTTCTGATGTTGAAATTTGAGGGTGTCACAGAGAGCAGACAAGGCTTCGCCCTGTGAGAAGTCAGGAAAGACCATTGGAGGAAGTGCACCTCAGTTGCAGTGAAGACCCCAGGATTGCAGAGGTCATGGAGAGAAGCTGAGGCTTTGCACCAGGAGAGGTCAGAAGAGACCATTGGTGAAGGTGCTGCCTCAGTTTCAGTGGTGACCCCAGCTTTTTGGAGATGCCAGGACCTTGGGAGGACACCAAGAGCAGCAGCAGGTGTGAGATGGAGCTGGCCTGTGTGTGCCATTGATGGCAGAGTCAGAGAAGGGGAGCTGCCGAGACCCTTTGGAGCCCAGAAGATTGTGAGTGAATCCCAGGTGTCCAGCCTTGAGCTACTTTGCTGGACTTAGGTTTTGTTTGAGTGTGTCTGTTTCTTCCCTTTGAATTAAGACAGTACTTGTTTTGGATTTTACAGCAGCCCACAGTTAAGAGACTTTTAATAGATGGTGAACTTTTAAGTGTTTGGACATTTTAAGGACTGTGGGGCTATTAAGGTAGTACTGTCTTAGGTTGTGATTGTTAACATCATACCTTGGGGAAGAGAACTGGAAAGGTGGTGGTTTAATAGTGATTTGTTTTGTGTGTCAAGTTGACAAGGGGTCAATTGTGCTGGATAGCTTTAGTGTCAACTTGACACACCTGGGTTGAGGGAGCCTCAATTAGGGAATTGGCTCCATTGGACTGGCCTGTGGGCCACCTCTGTGGTGTATTGTCTTGATTGTTGGGCAATGTGGGAGGGCCCAGCCCACTATGGGTGGTGCCACCTCTGGGCAGGTTGTTGTGTATTGTATAAGAGGGCAGGCTGGGCCAGGGGAGCAAGCCAGTAAGCAGCACTCCTCCATGGCCTGTGCTTCAGCTCCTGCCTCCAGGTTCCTGCCCTGAGTTCCTGCCTTGGGCTCCCTGAGTGATGAACTGTGACCCAAGAGATGTGAGCTGAAAAAACCCTCTCCTCCCCCCTCTCCCCCCCAAAAAAGAAAGTTGACTTCAGTGTTTCTTGTGGTATGTTTCAAGGTACACAATTTAAAATTATTGATAAAATGTGCTTTTAGGCAATGAAAATCTTTTAAATTTTTATTATGATTTTTATTTTTATGTGTATGAGTGTATTACCCGCATGTGTGTAAGCACAACCATGTCTTGAAAAACCTACAGAAGTCAGAAGAGGACATTGGATCCTTTGGAACTGGAGTTACAGATGGTTTTTAGCTGCCATGTTGATGCTGGGAATTGAACTCAGGTCTTCTGCTAGAGCACCTGATGCTCTTAACCACTGAGCCATCTCTCTAGTCCCACAAAAATCCTTATATCTTGAGATGTCTATAAACACAGAGAAAAATTAAAAATAATATATAACATTGGATTTAACTATTAATTTGAATGTAGTTTCCTAGTACATGCTGAAAACAATTGGTCTGTATCCAAACAGGATACAATCTTTTTTTTGTATTATAATTTTTTACTTAATTTTAATTGGTGAATACCACTTGTATATATTTATAGGCTATATTATGATGTTTTGACATATGTATACATTACATAAATATTCAACCATCAGGCTGGAGAGATGGCCTAGTGGTTAAGAGCGCTGACCACTCTTGCAGAGGACCCGGGTTCGATCCCCAACACCCACATGGCGGCCGAGAACCATCTGAAACTCCAATTTCAGAAGAACTCCAGTTCCAGGGGAATCCGACATCCTCTTCTGACCTCTGCGGTGTTGCACGACACGGGTGCTCAGACCTGCATGCAGACAGTACATTCATACACATACAGAAATAAAAAAAAATTTCAACCATGTCACTAATTTATCAATATCTCATGGTGAGTAAAAACATTAAAAATCTATGGTTCTAACAATTTTTAACTATACATTATTATTAACCATGGTCACCATGAGGTACAACAGATCTCAAAAACTCCTTCCTACAAATTAAGACTGTTAAGCATTTAACAATACCTTTCTCATTCTTTCCCCCTAGTCTCTCATAACCACTTTTCTATTCTCTGTTTCAATGAGATGTTTTTTTAGGATACAATCTTTTTTTTTATTTTAACTTATTTATTTATTTTATGTGTATGAATGTATCTGCATGTAGGTTTGTGCACCCGTGTCGTGCAGTGCCGCGGAGGTCAGAAGAGGGTATCGGATTCCCCTGAAACTGGAGTTCTCTTGGAATTGGAGTTACAGACGGTTCTCAGCCGCCATGTGGGTGCTGGGGATCGAACCCGGGTCCTCTGCAAGAGCAGTCGGTGCTCTTAACCGCTAGGCCAGCTCTCCAGACCTTAGGATACAATCTTAATCAATGATCGAGAACTAATTCAGCAATTGTTATAAAACAAGACCTCAGGACTAGAGGGATGGCTCAGTGGTTAAGAGCAGTTAAGAGTACTGGCTGCTCTTTGCAGAGGACCAACATTCAATTTCTGGCACCCAGTTCAGAGAATCCATACCCTCTTCTGACCTCCCCAGGTACACAGGTACACTTATATATGTGCAGTACATGCACTGATACACATAAAATAAAAATAATAAATAAAATATTAATACAAAAAGACCTCACTAAAAGATAGTCCCAGCCAAAGACACAAAGTTGTGATTGGCTTTGTTTATTTTAGGGACTTCCTCCTTAAAGTCCATTTTTCTAAACAATAGCTCTGTTTCAGGATAATCAATTATTTTATGAAAAATGTCTGCATATTTTAGAGTAATATAAATGAAAGGGGGAAAATGTGAATTCCTAAACATAAAAAAGACTGAGAGAAACACACAGGATAGTTATGGTAGAGTGCATGATCTGAGGTGGGGTGGGGGGAAGGGAAAGGGGAATATGTCTAAACTGAACTGAGAAATGGTGTATGAAATACACAAAACATCAATAAAAACATTACACAAAAATGCCTCATTTCTGAGGCTGTAAATCGTTTAGGCAAACTACCTGCTTACTAAAATAATTTTTTTTTATCAAATACCTCACTGTGTCCACCACTTTTAAATAATTCTGTCCTGAATCTTAGCCAAACCTAATGAAATTTATCTATCAATAAGATCTAATCTGCCTCAAGATAGATCTTGAGTCTATAAATATCTGGTTTTGAAGCATACCCATTTCATATGCACTATGAGATAAGTAATTTTAAGTTTAATGAAAAAGGAATTGAAACTTAAAAATACATGAGGTATCAAGGTACAGTCTTCCTTAACACAGCAAATGGCAAACTGGTTTTCAGTGAAAGATTATTAACAGATTAGTTGCTGGCATTTTGGTAGTTGGCATTCTATGTCACATAATCTTCACTCAGCATCTCAGCTTCTTGTACTTCTTTACTTGATGAAGTCACCCAACCCTTCATTGATGAATGATCTGAGTAAACTCAGCAAGTGTTGTAGTTGGGGGCTGGAGAGATGGATCAGTGGTTATGAACACTTGCTGTTCCTCCAGAGAACTGAGGTTTGATTCCCAGCACCCACACAACTTCTTAAAACCATCTGAAACTCCAGTTCTAGGGAATCTGCCACCTTCTTCTGGCCTTTGGGGTACATTGTATTCAAGTGGTATACTTACATGCATGCAGACAAAATACTCATAAGATAAAAATAATAAACAAAATGTATTTTAAATAACTGTTCATTACATTTTTTCATGGTTTTTAGTCACAGTACATGGAAATACTGAGAGCTCCAAAGAGATGCTCTGTAGTGGAAATACACACTTCCTTATTTCCACTGTCATACAGAAGTCCAGTCTCCCTTTGGTAGTTGAGTTCAATCACTATAGCCTGTGATACATGCCATTATGTGCTTTGGTATGTTTTCAGAGTTCTTGTAATTCCTGGGGCTGGAGAGATGGCCTAGCGGTTAAGAGCGCCGACCGCTCTTGCAGAGGACCCGGGTTCGATCCCCAGCACCCACATGGCGGCCGAGAGCCGTCTGAAGCTCCAATTCCAGGAGAACTCCAGCTCCAGGGGAATCCGAGACCCTCTTCTGACCTCCGCGGCATTGCACGACACGGGTGCACAGACCTGCATGCAGACAATACATTCATACACATACAGAAATAAAAAAAAAAAAAAAAAATTAAAAAAAGATGGTTTGTCAAAATAGCTTATCAAAACTGATTATAAACTTTTTTGTGCTTTTATTGATGTTTTGTGTATTTCAGATATCATTTTTCAATTCAGTTCAGGCATATTCCCCTTTACCTTTGCCCCACACTACCCCAGATCATGCATTCTGCCATAATTGTCCTGAATCTTTTTTTATGCTTAGGAATTCACATTTTCCTCCATAATTTTATATTACTCTAAAATATGGATACATTCTCCACCCATATACAGTAATTACAGAGTCTGAAAATAAGTGGTGGTTGGATTCTAGAGCCCATTGAGAGATTCACATTATAACAACATAGTTGCTTTCAGATAAACAGAAATATATAACAATAATGTTGTTCAGCTTGCCTTTCATCTGAGGGGTTTGGTGTTAGCATCAACGAATGAGGGAAACCATTCACCGCTTGTTTTTCTGGGATCGTGTTGCTTCACTTGCCATAATAGCTTCAAGCTCCATCCATTTACCTGCAAAGTTCATAACGGCATCTTTCTTTAGCGCTGAACAGTACTCCATTGTGTAGATGTACCACATTTTTGTCATCCATTCATCTGTTGAAGGGCATTTGGGTTGGTTCCAGCTCTTCACTATTGTGAAGAGAGCGGCAATAAACATGGATGTGCATGTGCATGTATCTTTGCAGTAGGATGAGTCTTTTGGGTATGACTGGGTCAGGTGGTAGGCTTATTTTGAGTCTTTTAAGGGTTCTCCACACTGCTTTCCATAGTGGTTGAAAAAGTTTATATTCCCACCAGCAGTGGATGAGTGTTCCCCTTTCCCCACAACCTCTCCAGCATCTGTTGTCTTTTGTTTTCTTGATCTTAGCTAGTTATATTGGAGTGAGATGATGTCTGAGAATGATTTTAATTTTCATTTCCTTTTTTAAATGCACATATTCCATATTTCTTCAGAACTTCTTAAAAATTTATTCACTTTTGTCCACATATATTTCATGATTTTAATATGTTAAACATTTTTTATTTATTATTTTTATTTTATGTGTATGAGTGTATTGTCTACATGAATGTAAGAGTACCTATGTCCTATAATGCTCACAGAGGTCAGAATGGGGAATCAGATCCTCTGGAACTGCAGTTACAGACAGTTGTTAGCCACCATATGGATGCTGGGAAATGAACCCAGGTCCTCTATAAGGGTAGCCAGTGTTCTTAACTGCTGAAACATCTTTCTAGCCCAAGTTAAACACTTCAATACTTTTGGTCATAAAAGTAATTGTTTTGCCTCATCACTCCTGAAAAAAATTTTCCCTATATAAGTACTCATTTGCAGTATAGGTATCTCTTCCCATTGTATTCCTCTGGTTGCCAGAGGAAGAGTTATTTATCCTTTAAGTTTAGTATTTTATAAGTATATTTGTCAAATATTCTTTCATTCATTAAAATAATCATTTCAGTGAAGATACTACAAATATTCCTAGCATTTGCATAAATAACTTATTTTCCATAAACTTTATAAGTATATTAAACTTTCAGTATTATCTTTTAATTAAAAAAACACTAAATTACACTTTAAGTTGTAATTTAATGATAATATTTTAATATACCCTTTCTTAGCTTCTATTTTTTTAAGTACACAAATTGAAGACAATTTATTTCCTAAGGTGGCTGCAGAAACCAGTTCAGTACAAACAAAAGCATATTTTCAAAACAGAGAAGCAACATTACAAAAATATCCAGAGAGGTGAGGAAACTGGGGATGGGGTGGGCAGAGTGTGCCCCAGAAGCAGCTTACAGAGACTCACCCCGCTGCTGTCTAGGGGCTTGCCAAGACTGCTTTAATTCTTCAAAATATGTCATTTTAATGAGAAAAAGCGTAACTTTAAAGAGTTATACTTATGACTTCCATTAACATTTAAAAAAATCTTGAAGTTTTAGTATACATTATTTTATTTCATAAGAGTCTAAGAAAATAGTCCTTATTTTATTCCTTTTTCTCTAAAAAATGAAATTTGCTTGATAATTGTGTTAACACTTCAATCAGTACTTATTATATGCTTGCTATGCAAGATTCTCTGTAAGAATATTTTATATATATATATGTTACATATTTATAATATATATTATATATTATATGTCATATATACTATATAAATATTAATTGGAATCAGAACAGCTTTTGATAAAGCTACAGTGTCTACACTAAGAAATGTTATTCAAGAAATTCTTGGTAGATATGATTCTGTAAGCAGAAATATAGTGGTTTCAGAATTTCAAAGGTATAGTGAAAATTGAGGAAATCAGTAGGCATTTACTGTAAATGGTTTGCTGGACTCAGAGAAGTGAAGCTCAACAGATAAAATTTGTATCTGATGAACTGTGTGAAGAGAACATTAATTTCCATGATACTTTGATAATTAACACAAACACAGATACGTCTATGGTCTATGTTATCTTCCAAATATATTATTGGTTTTTAAATTCAATCATACCATTTTTTTCTGCATTTTTTGTTCTTTTTTTTTCTTTTCTGTCTTTTTGAGACAGCATCTCCCTATAGTTCCAGTTGTCCTGGAACTCACTTTGTAGACCAGGCTCACAGAGATCCACCTGCCTCTGCTTTCCAAGTGCTGGGATTAAAGGCGTGTGCCACCACACCCGGTTTTTCATTCTTTTTCAAAAAAAAAAAAAAAAATCATGCAAGCCGGGCATGGTGGCACACGCCTTTAATCCTAGCACTTGGGAGGCAGAGGCCGATCTTTGTGAGTTCAAGGCCAGCCTGGTCTACAGAGCGAGTTCCAGGACAGCTGGGACTNAAAAAAAAAAAAAAAAAAAAAAATTCACAAAGTATAGTTTTATGGTGTTTAGATACCCTCCGCTCGCCACACCTCCCCCTCTAATGCAGACCTAATTTATATATCACATGACCTACAGAATCTGACTTGTGTTTCTCCCCAAATGTCCTTCAAAATGAGTCCATCCACACTGTGCTAATGGAAACAAAAGTACCATTCCCTTAAGACATACTGTGGCTCCCCCTCCAAGCCACCATCAGTTGCCATGTTCCCTAGGTCTAGGTCGCATTTGGGCGGATTTCATACCCATGACTATGCTGGAATTTTTTTCTGGTTTGAGCTTGCGTGTTTTCATTTCTTCTGTTAGTGGATAAGTGATGGTTAAAATGTCATTTCAGCTTGAAATGGCTATGGAAAATCCAGGAATATTTAATAGGGAAGGAAAGGCAGAGAGTTGAGCAGAGCTGGAATGCAGGGCATGGTGTGGACATCCCTGCAAAATGACAAAGCTATGCTGAAAAAAAACTGGTATGAGACTTAGGTATTCCATCAATTACACATGTTTCAGTTTACATCATTATTATTATAACAGTAATGGATTACAGTTTGTTTTATTATCAGATGTTTTGCTTAGTTGTAGAATACTCACTATGATGAGTTAAATTCTTTGGTAGAAAATGAACTTCTTAATTTTAATTGATGAGAAATTTATACACTATATAATGATATATTGACATATATGCAATCATATGCAATCATTCTGGCCATCTAATTAACATATGCGTTAGCTCATACTTAATCTTCTCTGGTAAGTCTGCACTTTTAGCAATCTAGAAATATATATTAAATGATTATTTTATGCAGTGAATTTCAAAAATGTATCCTTCTTAATGAAAAATTTATAATTTTTTTGGCCAACATCTCAACATTTACCAGTGGATCAGTCATAGGTAAACACCATTCTATTCTCTGTTTTCATGAAATTCACATGATCTGTTTTTCTGTGTCTTATATCATCAATTGTAATATTTTGTAGATCCATCCACATTGTCATAAATGGCAGGATTTCAATAATTTATGACTAAATAATAATCCTTTGAGATCTATTGCATAAATGTATCATATTTTATTCATCTGTGTATCTTGATAGACACAGGCTAATTTCCAAATCTTGGCTATGTTGAACACACAAGCACAGATACATTTCAATATACTGGATTATACCTTTTGGATATATGTCCAGTAGCGGAGCCACATGGTAATATTATTCTTAGATATTTTCTCTTAGAAAAATCCACCTTCTCCCCTTAATAGATCTATAACTTATTTCCATTAACAGTGTATAAGAGTTAACTTTTACCACATTTTCCCAGCATAAGCATCATTTGTCTTTATGACAATAAGCATTTTATTTTTAATTTTTTTTTTTATTTCGGTATGTGTATGAATGTACTGTCTGCATGCAGGTGTGTGCACCCGTGTCGTGCAATGCCGCGGAGGTCAGAAGAGGGTCTTGGATTCCCCTGGAACTGGAGTTCTCCTGGAACTGGAGTTTCAGATGGTTCTCGGCCGCCATGTGGGTGCTGGGGATCGAACCCGGGTCCTCTGTAAGAGCGGTCGGCGCTCTTAACCGCTAGGCCATCTCTCCAGCCCAATAAGCATTTTAACTACAATGATGCCACCTTTCCTGATGATTTATAAGGTCGAACATTTTTTTCCATATACTTGATGACCAACTGTATCTCTCGAAATGTCTCCTCTTAGCCTTAGAACACGTTTTTTTTAATTATAAGACAAATATCCAAGACAGACAATTTTAAAGAAAGAAAGATTTGTTTTAACTCCAAGTTTTAATGGTTTTTATGCATGGTTAGCTCTATCTGTTGATTCTAGACCATGGAAAGGTGGAGCATTATGGCAGCCACAGTGTGTGGCTAAGGCTATTGATCTTTTGGTTTCCAGAAAGCAGGCTTCCAGAGACAGGAAGTGGTCAGAACAAGATACGGCCTCTAAGGACAAATCTAGTAATTTACTTCCAGCATGGTCCTACCTCTTAAATTTCATGGACTTTCAAAAAGAGTACCCCTCACAAATATCATGAGACCACCCAACCACTCTTTATTTTTTTAAGATTTTTTAATGTTTATTTATTTATTTTTAATATTTATTTATCTATTTATTTATTTTTGGTCTTTTCAAGACAGGGTCTCCCTGTAGCCCCAGCTATCCTGGAACTCGCTCTGTAAACCAGGCTGGTCTTGAACTCACAAAGATCTGCCTGCCTCTGCCTCCCAAGTGCTAGGATTAAAGGCAGGCATGCGCCAACATGCCCGACATAATTTTATTTTATTTTTTATGTGTATAAATGTACTGCCTGCATATAGGTTTGTGCACCCTTGTCATGCAATGCCACGGAGGTCAGAAGAGGGTGTCTGATTCCCCCTGGAACTGGAGTTAAAGACTGTTCTCAGCCACCACGTGGGTGCTGGGGATCGAACCTGGGTCCTCTGCAAGAGCAGTTGGCGCTCTTAACCAGTAGGCCATCTCTCCAGCCCACCAACCTCTCTTTAATTGGATATAAGGTCAGCTTCCTAAGAATGAAGTCCATACCTGACCTTGGCTTAGAAATCTGAGGCTAAGCAGTCTTCAGGAAAGGGCAGAACCTAGTATAAATTTTCTAGTAAATAGTTATCATGATTTTGAAGTTAAAATATTGTTTAGTGAAGATTAAATCAGTGAGAACACAAGGCATATTCAATTAACAAAACATTGCTGTCATTAATAGCATTTGTAGTTTTATAACTTTATTATATAGTGTGTTATTCTGTTTGCACAATGTAAGTCAAATGCTAATACAGATATGAATGTCAGAAGTTAGATAAATGTATTGTAATCTCAAGGTATTTTTCTTTTCAAGACAGCACAGCTATGAAACTTCTTTTAAAAATTATCTCAAAGGTACTCCAGTTCCAGGGGAATCCGACACCCTCTTCTGACCTCTGTGGCATTGTGCGACATGGGTGCACACACCTGCATGCAAACAGTACATTCGTACACATATCAAAATAAATTTTAAAAATTAAAAAAAATTATCTCAAAGGAAAATTAAGTTGTTCTTCTTGAAATCCAAACTGAATTAAATTAAAAGCCAGAAATTAAAAATCAATTCTTATCACATCAATAAAAATCAAATTTTGTTTGCCTCAAATTAAAAAAATTATTTTAAGGTATGTTTTTATTCTGTTTCTGTGCATTTTGTATAATAGATCTTTTTTAAAAATATTTTTATTGATGATTTGTGTTTCATATATTTTCTTTCAGTCCAATTTAGACATATTCCCCTCTCCCTGGCCCCACCTCACTCCTGTTCATGCCTTCTGCCTTACATGTCTTGCATCTTTCTCTCAGTCTTTCCATACTTGTTCACTACAGAGGCTTGTTGTTTTGGGCAGAGTTTAACTGCATCAATCAGTTATAGTAATTTGACCCCACACTCTTTATGTTGTTGTTGCTCCCTCCCTTTGTATTGCTCCAACATATGCCAATATATCCATCACATATGTATCAAAATTATGACCTCAAAGAATTCACATTTTTCCCTTTAATTTTATATTACTTTAAAATATGAATACATACCTTCCACCCATATACAAATACTTTTTAAGATTTTTCTCAGCCACCTTTATTTCCTCACTGGTGAAGTCTCTGTTCAGCTCTTTACTCCATCTTTTGAGTAGGTCATTTGTTTTCTTATTTCTTTGTTTTTTGAGCAGTCTATATATTTTGGATGTTAATGGTCTGTCAGATGTATCACTGGTGAAGGTTTTCTCCCACTCTGTGGGTTTTTTTCTTCACTTCCTTGATTGTTTCTTTCACTGTACAGAAGCTTTGGAGTTTGATGAGGTCACATTTGTCAATTGTTGACCTTATTTCTTGTGCCACTGCTGTCTGATTTAGAGTCTTTTCCTATACCTGTGTCTTGTAGGTTGCCGCCAACTTTTTCTTCTACCACTTTCAGGGTTACAGGTTTCAGGTTGAGATATTTGATCTATTTGGAGTTATTTTCTGTATGGGGTGAGAGGTAGGGGTTTAATTTTCTTCTACAAATGGTGATCCAATTTTGCCAGCAACATTTGCTGAAGATGCTATCCTACGTCCATTGAGCTTTTTTTGCCCCTTTGTCAAATATGAGGTGGCTGAAATTGTATGAGCTCAAGTTTGGATCTTCAACTTTGTTCCATTGGTCAACAGGTCTGTTTTTGTGCCAGTACCAGGCTGTCTTTATGAGTATAGCCCTGTAATATAGCTTGAAGTCTGGTAAAGCAACCCCCCACCCCCGTATTGCACTTTTCACTCAGGGTTGCTTTAGCAATTCAGGGTCTTTTGTTTTTCCATATGAATTTAAGGATTTTTTTTTCCAAGTCCCTGAAGAAATTCATGGGGATTTTGATTGGGATTGCATTGAATCTGTAAGTCAATTTGCATAAAATGGACATTTTTACTATATTAATTTTTCTAATCCATGAGCATGGGAAGTCTTTCCATATTTTGATGTCATCTTCAATCTCCTTATTCAGGGGTTTAAAATTTTTGTCTTAGAGCCTTTGGTGCCTTTGGTTAGGTTTGTTCCCAGGTATTTTATTTTATTTTTTTGAAGCAATCGTGAGTGAGAAGGTCTTCTTATATTCCTTCTCCAGTTGTTTATTATTGGTGAAAAGAAAGGCTACTGATTTTTCTAGGTTAATTTTGTATCCTTCCACTTTACTAAAACTCTTAATCATTTCTAGGAGTTTTCTCGTGGAGTTTTCTTGTGGAGCTTTTAACATCCTGTAGGTAAACTGTCATATCATCTGCAAAAAGGGATAGTTTGACTTCCTCTTTTCTGATTAGTGCTCCTTTAATCTCCTTCTCTTTTCTTATTGCCCTAGCAAGTGTTTTAAGCACTATGTTGAAGAATAGTTGTGATAAGGGGCAGCCTTGCTGTGTTCCCACCTTTAAGGGGAATGTTTCCATTTTTTTTTTCCATTTATAATGATGTTGGCAGTAGGTTTGCTCTACATGGCTTTGAAAATGTTGAGGACTGTTCCCTTCAGTTCAATTCCCTGTAGGACTTTAAACATGAAGGGATGCTGGATCTTGTCAAAGGCTTTCTACAAATCAATTGAAATTATTGTGTGATTTTTGTCTTTTAGTCCATTTATGTGTTTTATGATATTTATTGAATTTTGTATGTTGAACCATCCCTCTGGTATGAATCCAACTTGATCATGATGGATGATTTTTTTGATGTGGGTCTGTATGCAATTTGCAAGTATTTTGTTGAGAATTTTTGCATCTATGTTCATTAATGAGATGAGTATATTGAGTATATAGTTTTCTTTTTTTTCTAGAAATGACTCCAATTCTTTTATTTCAATATGTCAAAATAGTACGTGGCCCAAAGTTGTCACAGGTGAACTTATGTTCTGATGGTTCAATAAGAAGATGATGGGCAGGACATCGGACATCTCTGGTTGAATGGTCCTTTCTGTACATGACTATTACTTTGGTAGTTTTGAAAGTTCGACCCTAAAGAACCTAGAAAACTCACATTAGAACTTGCTTCCCTGACTACAGGGAACAAGCTGACATGTGGCTGTCACTATTGAGACATTGTTAATTTCTCCTCTAACTTCTCGAACCAACAACTATACCTTATTTTGTTTCTAATGAGTATTCGCTTACAGATTTTTCTTAAGAAGTTCTGAAAAATAAAGCATATGTATTGTTAATACATTTCTTTTTTTCCAAATATCACAATGTTTATTGATAGATACAAATATATAAAGGGCATGAACATGACTTGATAAATTTAGTAGACAGTAGACTTAATTTCAATACTATAATAAGGGGCCAATTCAAATTCTCACCATTTGTTTCACAGCCACAAAAACCACTTCAAGGGCATTAACGATGCCTCAAAACTGATCAGTTTTGTGCAAGTAAACCATGTTTCTTTTTAAAAAGACTTGTGCACTTGTCCAGGCTCAAGAATGTTGAAATCTAGCACATAAAGTCCATTGCTAGAGGCAGAAATGCAGACAATATACCATTATGGCAACAAAAATCAATTACAGTAAAGAATTTTCTGTAACAACAAAATAGATAATCAAATATCGCAACAACTCAAGTATTAGTGAACAAAGTGCATTTCTACAGTATTCAGTGTTGCTATTCAGTTTTCTAACGTAAAACAGACTATGATAACTGGCAGTAAAGAAGGTCCTTGCAATAGACTGCCTCTGCTTGAGAACTTATAATTATTGCATGCTGCTAATATACTATCTAAACATTAAAGCTACTCCTAAAGTATTTGATGGTAGACTATTATTAATATATTAAACTACAAAAAAAACTTATGCAGAAGGAAACCTTTACTGATGTGCTTCTGCTTTAAATATTGTGCCCCCAAATGAAGACCAGTAAGCACGTGTCCTGTCTTGATCGCCCTGCATTGACCTCCATGATACTGCTGAATTAATCCAACAATGGCAATCCATATTCTGTGAGGCAGAATTCCCATTAGCTGCTTAGTTCACAAGCTGGGTATCTCAGCAGTCCTCAGTCCACATTGGAAGGCTAAAAAGTAAAAAAGCTGTATCTCATGTCTTTGAGGAGTGCCAAAAGCAGTGGCATCCACAAAGCATATGCACCTGTCTATAAGAATTGAAGACAGGCCAAACAATGCTTCTCTCTTTTTTTCTTTTTATCTTTTTAGTAAGATCTCAAGTTTTGTGTCTGCATGGCAGTTTCTCTTCTCTTACTGATTATTTATTTCTCGTTGTACTTTCCTTCTGGATGCTTAAGGCCACACGGTTAGCCTGGATTAACCAAGGTTTTGTTTTGTTGAGGTCAGTTGAGGATCTGGTCCTCAGGGGTCTCTCAGAGTTTTGTTTTTTTGGGGGTGAGGGTAGGAGCCCCTTGCTTCTATCAGCCCCTCATCAACCTGTTGCATCCAAATGAGGACAATATCAGGTCTTGCTAGACCAGGCTTCCTTTTCTGAAGGATGAGCAGACTTTCTTCTTCATAGACTGGACACTGGTTGAAGTCCCCTTAGTGGCTCTCCAAGACCTCCCTGAACAGGAAGAATGGTGACCCACCTCTGCAGGACTTTTCAAGAGATGCCCACATGCATAATCCCCTGAGACTTGGTTGACCCCTGAGGGAAAGGAACAAAGTTGTCTCCCAGGTGCCTCAGCCAAATTGGTAGGAACTTCAGGTATGGTCCTTAAGCATCCAGAAAGGCTAAGTTGCACCAGCCTGTTACATTGCACCTATATTAACATTGTATCTTTTGGAAAAAAAACTGTATGTTATTTCCATAGCATATTTCTTGATTCACATCTTTCCATTTTAATCCCATATTACTCTAAAAGATGCACACATACCCTCCATCATATACTAAAAGTCCAAGGTCTGAAAATACATGTTAAGTCAGCTCTAGAACCTGTGTAGGGATTCCAAATACAAGAGTACAGTTGTCTTTGGATGGTGAGGAATATAATATTAACATTGTTCATTTTGTTTTACAGCTAGGTACTTGGTACTAGCATCCACAGATGAGGGATACCATTTGTCTTTTGTTTTTCTCAGACTGTGTTACTTCACTTAGCCTAAAATCTTCTAGTTCCATCCATTTACCTGCAAAGTTCATGATGTCATCTTTCTTTACCACTGCATAGTACTCCATTGTGTAGATGTACCATATTTTCTCTATCCACTCATCAGTTGAGGAATATTTGGGTTGGTTACAGCTCTTTAAAATTGTGAAGAGAGCTGCAATAATCATGGCTGTACATGTATCTCTGCTGTAGGAAGAGTCTGATGAATATATACCCAGAAGTGGTATGGTGTGGTCAGGTGGTAGGCTCATTTTGAGTCTTTTAAGGGTTCTCCATACTGCTTTCCAAGTGGTTGTACAAGTTTTCATTCCCACCAGCAGTGGATGAGTGTTCCCCTTTCCCCACACCCTCTCCAGCATTTGGTATCATTTGTTTTCTTGATCCTAGCCAACCTTATCGGGGTGAGATGATATCTTAAAGTGGTTTTAATTTGCATTTCCTTAATTATTAGTGATGTTGAACACTTTTTAAGATGTTTCTCAGCTATCTCTATTTCCTCACTTGTGAATTCTCTGCTCAGCTCTTTACTCCACCTTTTGAGTGAGTCATTTGTTTTCTTACTCCTTTGTTTTGTGAGTAGTTTATATATTCTGGAAGTTAATGCTCTGTCAGATGAATCATCAGTGAAGGTTTCCTCCCATTCTGTGGGTTTTCTCTTCACTTCCCTGATTGTTTCTTTTGCTATACAAAAACTTTTGAGTTTAATAAGATCCCACTTGTCAATTGTTGACCTTATTTCCTGTGCAGCTACTGTCTGATTTAGAAAGTCCCTTCCTACACCTATGTCTTGTAATTTGCTGCCAACTTTTTCATATAACACCTTCAGGTTTTGGGGTTTCAAATTGAGGTCTTTGATCCATTTGGAGTTGATTTTTGTATAGGGTAAGAGGTAGGAGTTTAATTTTATTGTTCTACAAATGGTGATCCAGTTTTGCCAGCACTATTTGCTGAAGATTCTCTCTTTCCTCCATTGAGTCTTTTTGGCCCCCTTGTCAAATGTAAGGTGGCTGAAATTGTATGTGCTCAAGTTTGGATCTTCAGTTTTGTTCCATTGGTCTACAGGTCTGTTTTTTTCTGCCAGTACCAGGCTGTTTTTATGACTATAGCCCTGTAGTATAGTTTGTTGTCTGGTATAGAAATTACCCCTGTATTTTTGTTTTCACTCAGGGTTGCTTTGGCTATTCAGGGTTTTTTGTTGTTCCAGATGAATTTAAGAATTTTTTTCCAAGCCTGTGAAGAATGTCCTGAGGATTTTAATTGGAATTGCATTGAATTGATGTATTAATTTGGGTAGAATAGATATTTTTACTATATTATTTTTTCTGATCCATGAGCATGGGAGGTCTTTCCATCTTCTAGGGTCTTGTTAAATTTCATTCTTCAAGAGTTTATAATTTTTGTTGTAGAGATTTTTGGTGTCTTTGGTTAGGTTTATTCCTAAGTATTTTATTGTTTTTGAGGCTATTGTGATTGGGAAGGTCTCCTTGTATGCCTTCTTCAGTTCCTTATTGTTGGTGTAAAGAAAGGCTACTGATTTTTCTAGGTTAATTTTGTAACCCACCACTTTACAGAAACTCCTAATCATTTCTAGGAGTTTTCTGGTAGAGTTTTTAGCATCCCTTAGGTAAACTGTCATATCATCGGCAAAAAGGGATAATTTTACTTCCTCTTTTCCAATTAGTATTCCTTTGATTTCCTTTTCTTGCCTTATTGCCCTAGCCAGTGTTTCAAGCACTAATATTGAAAAGGAGTGGTGACAAGGGGCAGCCTTGCCATGTTCCTAACGTTATGGGGAATCCTAACTTTTCTCCATTTAGGATGATGCTGGCTGTGGGTTTCTTGTATATGGCTTTGATATTGTTGAGGAATGATCCTTCTAGTCCAATTCCCTCTAGTACTTTAATCATGAAGGGATGCTCTATTTTGTCGAAGGCTTTTTCTGCATCAATTGTGTTTTTGTCCTTCACTCCATTTATGTGTTTTATGATATTTACTGATTTTCATATGTTGAACCATCTTTGCATCTCTGATATGAATCCAACTTGATCATAGTGGATGATCTTTTTGTTTTTGTTTTTGTTTTTTAAATTGTATTTATTTTTATGTGTATGAATGTACTGTCTGCATGTAGATTTGTGCACCCTTGTCGTGCAGTGCAGAGGAGGTCAGAAGAGGGTGTCAGATTCCCCTGGAACTGGAGTTAAAGATGGTTCTCAGCTGCCATGTGGGTGCTGGGGATCGAACCCGGGTCCTCTGCAAGAGCAGTTGGCGCTCTTAGCCACTAGGCCAGCTCCCCAGCCCCTGTGGTGGATGATCTTTTTAATGTGGGTCTGTATATGGTTTGCAAGTATTTTGTTGAGAATTTTTGCATCTGAGTGCATTAATGAGATGGGTCTATAGTTCTCTTTTTTGGCTGCATCCTTGCCTGGTTTCGGTATTAGAGTGATGCTGGCTTCATAGAAGGAATTTGGGAGATTTCCCTCTGCTTGTATCTTTCTGAACAGTTTGAGTAATAATGGTTGTAAGTCCTCTTTAAATATTTTATAGAATTCTGCTGTGAAACTATCTGGGCCTGGGCTTTTTTTAGTTGGGAGGTCTCATTACATGTTCAATTTCTTCATATATTATTGGTCTGTTTAAGCTGTCAGTCTCTTCTTTGTTTAGCTTTGGTCATTCCCTGGATTGCACATATTCATCCATTTCTCTTAGGTTTTCAAATTTGGTAGAGTATGTTTTTGAAGTACTCCTGTATGATTGTCTGGATCTTTTCATTGTCTATTGTGATATTTCCCCTTTCATCACGAATTCTATTGATTTGGAGTTGCTCTTTCTTTCTTTTGGTTAAATGGGCTAGAGGTCTGTCTATCTTGCTTATCCTCTCAAAGAAACAACTTTTGGATTTGTTGATTTTTTTGTATTGTTTTCTTTGTTTCTATTCATTGATTTCTGCTCTGATGTTTGTTATTTATTCCTGTCATGTTTAGGGATCATTTGCTTTTGTCTTTCAAGTGTTTTTAGCTGCAGCGTTAGCTCATTTATCTGTGTTCTTTCTATTTTTTTAATGTGGGCACCCAGGGCTATAAATTTCCCTCTTAGGACTGCTTTTAAAGTGTCCCATAGGTTTTGTTGTGTTGTACTGTCATTGTCAATTAGTTCCAGGAATGCCTTTATCTCTTTCTTTATTTCCTCCTTGACCCATTCATTATTCAGGAGTGTGTTGTTTAGTCTCCCTGTATTCTGGTAGGTAGCAGGGCTTGTCCTGGTGTTGATGTTGAGCTTTATTGCACTATTGTCTGATAGAATGCATGAAATTATTTCAATTATTTTGTATTTGTCAAGTTTTTTTCTTGTCCAAGAATGTGGTCGGTTTTGGAGAATGTTCTGTGGGGCACTGAGTAGAAAGTGTATTCTCTGGTGTCTGGGTGGAATAGTTTTAAGATGTCTGTGAGGTCCATTTGCTGTATTGTATTGTTTAGTTCAGATGTCTCTCTGTTTATTCTTTTCCTGGTTGATCTGTCCAAAGGACTGAGTGGGGTATTGAGGTCCCCTTCTATGAGTGTGCTGGGGTTAATCTGTGCCTTAAGGGCATGTAGAGTTGTATTTATAAATATCAGTGCACTGGAGTTTGGCGCATATGTATTCATGCTTGTGACGTCTTCATGGTCATTTTCCCCTTGATAAGGATGTAATGGCCCTCTTTGTCTCTTCTAATTGCTTCTACTTTTATTTTGCCTGATATTAAAATAACAACTCCTGCTTTCTTTTTTGTACCCTTTGCTTGGAATAATTTTTTCCATCCTTTCATTTTAAGTTAGTGCCTATCCTTAAGTGTGAGATGTGATTCTTGTAGGCAGCATATAGACGGATTCTGTTTCCTAATCCATCCTCCCAGTCTATGCCTTTTGATTGGGGAGTTTAGTCCATTAAAATTTAAGGTTATAATTGAGAGATGTGTGTTGCTTCCTTTCACCTTATTATACATTTGCATTTTTAGTCTACGTTTCTACTTATGCAGTTCTGCTTTTATTAATTTCTGTTTTGAGGTGTCTGGGGGTAGTTGCTTTCCTCCTCTGTCCTTTGAATTGCTTCAAGTATTCTCTGAAGGGTTGGTTTTCCAGACATATATTCTTTCATCTTGTTTACATCATGGAAGATTTTTCTCTTTCCTTCAACTAGAATTGACATTTTTTTCTGGGTATAGTAACCTGGGTTGGCATTTATAGTCATTTAGCACTAGGAATGTTTGGTCCACGTTCTTCTTGCTTTCATAATTTGCACTGAAAAGTCAGCTGTAATTCTGATAGGTTTCCCCTTATATGTAATTTGTTGTTTTTCTTTTGTGGCTTTCAGAATTTTGTCTTTGTTTTGGGCATCTAAAGTTTTAACTATGATATGGCGAGGGGAGTTTCTTCTCTGGTCCAGTCTATTTGGTGTCCTATGTGCTTCTTGTATTTGTATAGGTTTGTCTTTTTTTTTGTTTGGGGGAAATTTTCATCTATTATTCTGTTGACGATCTGATCAATACCATTCTCTTGGGATTCTTCTCTAATTCCTTTATCCCTTTGATGCGGAGATTTGATCTTTTCATCATGTCCCACATTTCCTGGTTGTTCCACTTTTGTGTATTTTTTAACTTTTCATAATCTTTACTTGAGATTTTTAGTTGTCTGTGTTATCTTCAAGGTCTGATATTCTTTTCTCTGCTTCCTCCATTCTGCTTCTGAGTCTTTTTCCCATTTTTTTCTTTTGATTGTATGAGTGTTCAATTTCCTTTTTCATTTCATCCTTTGTTTTCTTTATTATTTCCACATCCTTTTGGAGATTCTCAATCTTTTCTTGTAGCTCCTTGTTTCACTCATTGGTTTCCATTTCCATTTCAGTATGGGCTCTTTTCAGTGTTTCCACTTCCTTCTAGAGTTTCTCATTATCTCCCTCTAGGTCCTTTCTGAGTTTTTCATTCTCTCTCCTTAGTGCTATGATTTCTTTGTATATATCTGTGATTGTTAATCTACACTCTGTATCCTGGGCTATCCCTACAGAGATCTCATTGTAGGGGTCCTCTACAGGCTCTGTAGAGTTTGGTGTGGGGTTATTCTGGGTTTTTCCCATATTGTTTCTTCGTTGTGCTCTTGCATATTGTTTACCTTTTGCCTGTATTCTGGTGCGAATCTCTAGTGCTTCTTCACTGTGTTGGAGGATTGCTTTCCTTGATTCCTTCAGGTGCCTTCGTTGTAGTCTCTTTATTTACAGAGTGTTAACTTACTTAGGTTTTGGGCTTTCAATTTTGGTTGTATATTGGAAGGTATAGTTCACTCTTCCCTTTCTGTTCCACAAGAACAAGGTGGGTAACAGCCCAAATGACACCTTCTGAGCACTGTACATCCTCTGCTGCCAGCCAGTTCTGGGTTGGTTATAGGACTTATTGGAACCTCCCTCTGGAGTTCCACTTGGCAGGGGGTGGGGGGAGGTGTTTGCATAGCCCGCACACCAGTACCCTGCACCCAATCTCTCTGGCATGGGCCAGTAGCTTCTACATGACCCAGACTAAAGCTAGTTTTCTTTTTTGGTTGTATCTTTGCCTGGTTTTTGTATTAGAGTGAGGCTGGCTTCATAGAAGGAATTTGAGAGATTTCCCTGTTTGTATCCTTCTGAACAGTTTGAGTAGTAATGGTTGTAAGACCTCTTCAAATGTTTTATGGAATTCTGCTATGAAATCATCTGGGCCTGGGCTTTTTTTAGTTGTGGAGTTTTTTATTATATCTTTGATTTCCTCAAATGTTATGGCACATGCCTGGTAGTCACTAGATGCTCCCGCTGAACCAAATCAGAGGCAGGCTCTCCAAATGTACAAAGCCACATGCCCTCAGACCACTGTCCCATTCACCGAAACCAGCAGGAAAGACGGCTCCACCACAACAGATAGATATCAGGAGAGAGAGGAGAAAGAGAAGAAAAAGAAGAAAAGGGCAAGATTTAGGGGTATGCTTACCTAAGTTGTTAATGTTTCCTTCTGTCCCACGTTCGGACGCCATTTGTGGGGTCGCTGCCGGGATTTGTGGTGGGGCCCACTTAATCCTAGGACTACCCATGTGGAAAGCCTGTGCAGGAAAGCATACCACGTGTAGGCAGGTTGAGGTTCTTTTACTCCAGTTCCAGGGGAATCTGACACCCTCTTCTGACCAGTTGAATAGCTGTTGATTAACCCCCTAGATAAAAGTTTAAGTGCACCACTAGAGAGAGTTTGATGTTTGTGATTATTGGGCTTTATAGCTTGGTTGGACCATTGATCAGTTTTCTCTGTTAGCAGCTTGCCATTTAAACTGAATCCCCCCGGGGATGCCCCAGGACACAGACATCAGAAACACAATTGGGAACATACTTAAGGAACTACAAAATCATAAAGAACAAATTAAAGAACTAAGAAAAGAGAATGAGGACCGAGAGAGAGAGAATGACAAACTCCGGAAGGAAGTAGAAACACTGAAAAGATCCCATGCTGAAAAAGAAAAAGAAACCAACCAGCAAACAAAAGAGCTACAAAAAGAGATCGAGAAGCTCCAAAAAGAAATAGAAACACTAAAGAAATCAGAAGAGGAAATGAAAAAGGAAATCAAACACTCATCCATTCAAGAGGAAAGGAATGAAAAAAGCCTCAGAAGCAGAATGGAGGAAGCAGAACAAAGAATATCAGACCTGGAAGATAACACAGAACAACTAAAAACCTCAAGGAAAGATTATGAAAAATTTAAAAATACACAAAAGTGGAACAACCAGGAACTGTGGGACACTATGAAAAGATCAAACCTCCGCATCATAGGAATAGAGGAAGGAGAAGAATCCCAAGAGAATGGTATTGATCAGATCTTCAACAGAATAATAGATGAAAACTTCCCCAAACTAAAAAAGGACAAACCAATACCAATACAAGAAGCACATAGAACTCCAAACAGACAAGATCAGAAAAGAAATTCTCCACGCCACATCATAGTTAAAATGCTAGACACCCAAAACAAAGACAAAATCCTTAAAGCCACAAGAGAAAAACAACAAGTGACCTATAAGGGGAAACCTATCAGAATTACAACTGACTTCTCAACGCAAACTATGAAAGCAAGAAGAACCTGGAGCAAAGCATTCCCAGTGTTAAAGGACAATAGATGCCAACCCAGGTTACTATACCCAGCAAAAATGTCAATTATAGTTGAAGGAGAGAGAAAAACCTTCCATGACATAAACAAGTTGAAAGAATACATGTCCGGAAAACCAACCCTTCAGAGAATACTTGAAGCAATTCAAAGAACAGAAGAAAGGAGCAACCAACCCCAGGCAACTAGAAGGAGAAATCAATAAAAGCATAACTGCAGAAGTAGAAACCTAAATCAAAACCGCAGATGGATAATAAGGCAAAAGGAAGCAACACAAACCTATCAGTCATAACCTTAAATATTAATGGACTAAATTCCCCAATCAAAAGACATAGACTGGGAGACTGGATTAGGAAACAGAATCCATCGATATGCTGTCTACAAGAAACACATCTTACCTTCAAGGACAGGCACCACCTTAAAGTGAAGGGATGGAAAAAAATATTCCAAGCAAATGGTACCAAAAAGAAAGCAGGTGTTGCTATTTTAATATCAGATAAAATAGACTTCAAAGTAAAAGAAATCAGAAGAGACAAAGAAGGCCATTACATTTTCATCAAAGGAACAATCCACCAAGAAGATTTCACAATTATGAATATATATGCCCCAAATTCTGGTGCACCAAACTTTATAAAGACAATTCTCCAGGACCACAAGTCACAGACTAACCCCAGCACACTCATAGTGGGAGATTTCAATACCCCACTGAGTCCTTTGGATAGGTCAACAGGACAAAAAATAAACAGAGAGACATCTGAACTGAACGATATGATACACCAAATGGACCTCATAGACCTCTACCGAACATTCCATCCTAATACCAGAGAATACACTTTCTACTCAGCACCCCACGGAACATTCTCCAAAATCGACCACATCCTGGGACACAGAAGAAACCTCTACAAATACAAAAAGATTGAAATAATTTCATGCATCCTGTCAGACCACAGTGCAATGAAGCTCAACATCAACACCAGGACAAGCCCTCCTGCCTACAAGAACACATGGAGACTAAACAACACACTCTTGAATAATGAATGGGTCAAGGAAGAGATAAAGAAAGAAATAAAAACATTCCTGGAACTGAATGACAATGACAATACAACACAACAAAACTTATGGGATACCTTAAAAGCAGTCCTAAGAGGGAAATTTATAGCCCTGGGTGCCTACATTAGAAAAACAGAAAGAGCACAAGTGAATGATCTAACACTACAGCTAAAAGCACTTGAGAGGCAACAACAGATGAACCCTAAACGCAACAGACAGGAAGAAATAACAAAAATCAGAGCAGAAATCAATGAAATAGAAACAAAGAAAACAATACAAAAAATCAATGAAGCCAAAAGTTGGTTCTTTGAAAGAATAAACAAGATAGACAGACCTCTAGCCCAGTTAACAAAAAGAAAGAAGGAACAACTCCAAATCAATACAATCTGTGATGAAAAGGGAAATATCACAACGGACAAGGAAAAGATCAAGAAAATTATATGGGAATATTACAAGAACCTATATTCTACCAAGTTTGAAAATCTAGAAGAAATGGATGAATATCTGAAATCTTGGGAATCACCAAAGCTTGGCCAAGAGGAGACCAGCAGCTTAAACAGACCCATAACATATGAAGAAATAGAGGATGTAGTAAGAAGCCTCCCAACTAAAAAAAGCCCAGGCCCAGACGGTTTCACAGCAGAATTCTATAAAACATTTCAAAAAGACCTACAACCATTATTTCTGAAACTGTTTAGAAGTATACAATCAGAGGGAACTCTCCCAAATTCCTTCTATGAAGCCAACATCACTCTATTACCAAAACCAGGCAAAGATACAACTAAAAAGGAGAATTATAGACCCATCTCCCTCATGAACACAGATGCCAAAATTCTAAACAGAATACTGGCAAATCGCATACAGACCCACATCAAGAAGATCATCCATCATGACCAAGTTGGATTCATACCAGAGATGCAGGGATGGTTCAACATACGAAAATCAATAAACATCATCAAACACATAAACGGAATCAAAGACAAAAACCACACCATCATCGCAATTGATGCTGAAAAAGCCTTTGACAAAATCCAGCATCCCTTCATGCTTAAAGTCCTAGAAGGAATTGGATTGGAGGGATCATTCCTCAATGTAATCAAAGCCATATACAGGAAACCCACAGCCAATATCATCCTAAATGGGGAAATGACAGAAACATTCCCTTTAAAGGTAGGAACTCGGCAAGGCTGCCCCCTATCACCACTCCTCTTCAATATAGTGCTTGAAACACTTGCTAGAGCAATAAGGCAAGAAAAGGATATTAAAGGAGTACTAATTGGAAAAGAGGAAGTCAAACTATCCCTATTTGCTGATGATATGATTGTTTACTTAAGGGATGCAAAAAACTCCACCAGAAAACTCCTAGAAACGATTAACAGCTTCAGCAAAGTGGCAGGATACAAAATTAACCTTAGAAAATCAATGGCCTTTCTTTACACCAAGAACAAGCAACTGGAGAAAGAATTCAAAGAGACCTTCCCACTCACAATAGCCTCAAAAACAATAAGATACCTAGGAACAAACCTAACCAAAGACACCAAAGACCTCTACAACAAAAATTTTAAACCCTTAAAGAAAGAAATTGAAGAAGACCTCAGAAGATGGAAAAACCTCCCATGCTCATGGATTGGGAAAATTAACATTGTAAAAATGTCCATTTTACCAAAACTCTTGTATAGATTTAATGCAATCCCAATCAAAATCCCCAAGAGTTTCTTCACAGGCTTGGAAACAAAAGTTCTTAAATTCATTTGGAGAAACAAAAGACCCCGAATAGCCAAATCAATCCTGAGTGAAAAGAGCTACACAGGAGGGATCTCTATACCAGATTTTAAACTATACTACAGGGCTATAGTCATAAAAACAGCCTGGTACTGGCACAAAAACAGACCTGTTGACCAATGGAACAAAACCGAAGATCCAAATCTGAGCACATACAATTTCAGCCATCTCATATTTGACAAGGGGGCCAAGAAACCACAATGGAGAAAAGACAGCATCTTCAGCAAGTGGTGTTGGCAAAACTGGATCACCACTTGTAGAAGAATGAAATTAAACCCCTACCTCTCACCCTGTACAAAAGTCAACTCCAGATGGATTAAAGACCTCAACGTGAAACCCCAAACTCTGAAGGTGATAGAAGAAAAAGTTGGCAGCAGACTACAAGACATAGGCGTAGGAAAAGACTTCCTAAATCAGACAGCAGCTGCACAAGAATTAAGGTCGACAATTGACAAATGGGACCTCATCAAACTCAAAAGCTTCTGTACATCAAAAGAAACAATCAAGGAAGTGAAGAGAAATCCCACAGAGTGGGAGGAAACCTTCACTGCAGATACATCTGACAAAGCATTGATTTCCAGAATATATAAACTACTCAAAAAACAAAGAAAAAAGAAAACAAACGACCCGCTCAATAGATGGAGCAAAGAACTGAACAGAGACTTCACAAGCGAGGAATTAGAGATGTCTGAGAAACACCTCAAGAACTGCTCAACATCACTAATCATTAAGGAAATGCAAATCAAAACCACTTTAAGATATCATCTTACTCCAGTAAGACTGGCTAGGATCAAGAAAACAAATGATACCAAGTGCTGGAGAGGTTGTGGGGAAAGGGGAACACTCATCCACTGCTGGTGGGAATGTAAACTCGTACAGCCACTATGGAAAGCAGTGTGGAGAACCCTTGGAAGACTTGGAATGAACTTGCCACCCGACCCAGCCATACCACTCCTGGGCATGTACCCTCAAGACTTACGCCACCACAGAGATACATGCACGGCCATGTTTATTTCAGCTCTCTTCACAATAGCAAAGAGCTGGAACCAACCTAAATGCCCCTCAACTGACGAATGGATAGAGAAAATGTGGTACATCTACACAATGGAGTTCTATGCAGCAGTAAAGAAAGACGACATCACGAGCTTTGCAGGAAAATGGCTGGAGCTAGAGGACATCATGCTGAGTGAAGTAACACAGTCCCAGAAAAACAAACGACGAATGGTATCCCTCATCTGTGGATGCTAGTGCCAATTACCCAGTTGTAAGTATTTCTTGTGTAGGGCCCCCTGAGCTTCTGTACAAAGCAGTTGGACATAATGCATTTTGGAAACAACAACAACAACAGAAAATACTGCATCAAAGAACTGACTGAAACAGTGAACTTCTGCTCAAAACAGTCAACGTCCCCATGGAAAATATTGAGAAAGACTAAGAGATGGAAAGCATGTTTGGCAGAATGCACGAGCTCTGACGGGGTGGGGGAATGAGCGGGAACACGGGTCTAGATTTGTTAAAAATAAATAAATACAATAAAAAAAAATAAAATAAAAAATAAAAAATAAATAAACTGAATCCTAATGATTTGATGTATACCCATTGAGTAATACATCTCTCAACTCTCACCAGAGAGTATATCCATTGAGTAATACATCTCTCAGCTCTCACCAGAGAAATGTCCTTTTGGAACAGATGGTGATTAACACAGAAACCCAACATATCCCACATTCAGAAAACACGAGGCTGCAGAGCACTTACCCTTGTATAAGACAACCATATCAAACTTCTACTTTCCAAGGCTCAAGTGAAGAGAGGATACAAATACTGCAAGAATGAGAGGTAGTGATGACCACAAAGAAATAGAGATTTCCAGAGAATTGGTCAGTTACTCATAAGAATTCACAGCAACAGTGTTAACAGCAGGCACGAGTCCCATGCAAGGTCATACCAGAACATGCACAGACATGAGGAAGGAAGGAAGGAAGGAAGGAAGGAAGGAAGGAAGGAAGGAAGGAAGGAAGGAAGGAAGGAAGGAAGGAAGGAAGGAGGGAATTTCAACCACACCTTAGGAAATTGTGGCAGCAGATGGCAGCTGAAAGGAGCATAGAGAGTCTCTTTTAAGCATCAGACTCTTGATAGGTTAACTAGGGTCCTGTGGAGGGACTGGCAGAGGAAATTTAGAGACACAAATTACATTCTGTAGACCCCCATCTCTCTCTCTCTCTCTCTCTCTCTCTCTCTCTCTCTCTCTCTCTCATATATATATAATATAATATAGTATAATATTATATATTAAATGATATAATATGTAATATATCATGTAAATATGACAACACATTAAATCGGGTGTATAGGAATAGTGAAAGAGATCTAAATACCATCAAATTATAATATTCAAAAACACAAAAATACAATAAAAAAAGAAGAAAAACACAGTGCCATTAGCTAAAGATCAGATTGACGTCCAGTAGTTTTGAAACAGTAGAAAAGGTGTTTCTCCATTGTCACATGTTTTCCCATTTCAGATGTGCACAGCTCAGAGAGCTAAAGAATCAGGAAAAATCAAATACCACTGGAGCTACCCTAAGCCAGTGCCTTCAGCACCCTATAACTTACAGAGCCAAATAATGACACTCACAAATAAAAGCAGTTTGAATACAGGATTGTAGATATCAGATTAATAGAAAGAAGGAATGCAGAGCTCCTGTATAGCAAGAATGGGTCTTATAAATGGGATACAACAAGCAGCTAATGTAGGAGTTATGTGGAAGACTTATGGCAGAAAGTGATGGGGAGCATGGAAAGATGAGCTAGTCAGTGCTTTTAGCCATCCATGCAGCATCTAGGTAGCTCTCAGCTTTGGGCATATTCTTGCACATAGTTTTCAAGCAGGGATACTCATCTAGGTTGTAGAAAAATGGAAGAAAGATAATAAGAACTAGATACAGGAAAAAAGCAACCTTCCAGTATTCTTTGCCGTGGTCCAGATAGAACCAAGGACATTTCTGGCTTTTGGCGGAATGGAAAATTGGGAATTTCCCCTAGTTGTTGAGATTAAGTGTGGACTAACAATGTACTGTGAACACAGTTAGTTCTTCATGCTGTAATATTCTTGACAATTATGACTGAGTCAAAGCTAAAGTGACATAAGAAAGGTTATTTTCAAATAAAATTAGGTTTCTGTAGAATTAGACCAGATATGCAGGAATGTCGGTCCAGCAATTGAACAGTGTGAAGAGGGTGTGGCACTGGGTTACTACAGTAACATACTAGGGACTACGTCAGAGGGTGTAAATAGGTTTATTTTACGTAACAAGCAGCTTATATAGGCTGGGGTAGGCAGCCTTTACATCGTATGGCCCAAACTCCCAGCAACCAATCCTAGACCTCCACACCATCATGTTATCCCAGCCAGTGGCATATACCCAGAAAGGGCCTTATAGACAAACAAGTCAGGCTCATGGGTCCAAGAGAGTACTAGCATCAGGTGGCAGGGTATGCCCTGTGCTATAGTATTGCCTAGTGCACTAGGCAGATTGTGCTTGCACATGTGCAAGATATGCTGGAATCTGGGACTGCTGTCCCACAGAGATACCTCATGATTGTTTAACTTTGCAGTGTTTATTACATAAAAATCTCACTTTGACTTAGGGGAAAGAGAGATAGGAAGATATAAATATTGGCAGAAGTCATATATTAAAATGGAAAGTTATCATCGCTGGGCTATTCATTTTTATTTATTGATAACCTAAAAAGACCTAAATTAGCAATTAAGAGGATCCCGCATGAGTATAATAGAGAAGATGCCAAAATAAGCATATTAACGGCTACAGCCAAAACCCAGCATAGGGAAACTACATAGCATGACATCACCAATGCAACAGAACTCATGATAGGTTATGGGAAAAAAGGATGTAAGGAAAACATAGGATCAGTACTCAAAAGAGAATACTGAAGAAGAGTTAATAAGACTTCAGAGACTTGGGCAAAATTAATAAGAAAAGGAGATAGAAACTGGTCAGGCAGTTTTAGGGCAGAGCCCCCCCAAATCACATCTTTGTTGCGTTATGTGATTACCTGTTATTATTTGGACTCCTTTTTGTAAACTGAGTATTTACTGTCTATCATATCTACATTATGAAATTATCTCTATTTTTTTTATATTTTATGTGTATGAGTGTTATGCCTGAATGTATACAAGTGCACCCATGTCGTGCAGTGCCTGTGGTGGAGAGGAGAGGGAGTCAGATCCCCAGGAACTATGTAGGTCCTAGGATTAGAACCTGGGTCTTCTACAAGAATAGCCAGTACTTTTAATTGCTGAGCCAAATCTCCAGCCTAGGAATTATCTGTTTATATAGGTTATATTTTCCCTCCGTCAGTTACTTGCTATGTAGAAGTTCTTTTATATGGTACAATCTCATTTGTCTTATTTTCCTTTTATTTTGGTGTGCTTTAGGGCTAACAGTCCCCAAATCAGCTGTGTATGTAGCATGTGCCTTTAGTCCCAGGCCTCTGGAGGCAGAGCCAGGCGAATCTCTGTGAGACTAAGGCAAGCTTGGTCACCAGAGTGAGTTCCAGGCCAAAAAGACAAATAAAAAGTTCAAAATTATGTTGTTGATCAGGGACCCAGAGTTTTCCAGTCTATCTATTCCTGCTCACTGTACAGGATCATTTTTGCTGCAGTGCTGTGTGTGTGTCTGTGTGTGTCTGTGTGTGTCTGTGTCTGTGTCTGTGTTTGTGTTTGTGTGTGCTTGGGGATTCTCTCTCTCTCTCTCTCTCTCTCTCTCTCTCTCTCTCTCTCTCTCTCTCTCTGTCTTTCTCGTGCAGGTGCAGGTGAAAGTGAATGCATGTAGAAGACAGACTTCAAGATTGAGCGCCATTCCTCAGGAGCTGGTTGCCATATTTTTAAGACAGATTCTCTTGTTGGCCTGAGGTTAGTGATTAGAGATGGGAGCCAGTGAGCTCCAAAGTTCTGTTTGTCTCCATATCCATATGGTGAACATTTTTATATGAGTCCTGAAAAATGACCCCTTCATACTTGCATACTCTAAGTGATAAAGGTTTACTTTATTCTTCTGTATGTAGTTATCTAATTTCCCTGCAGCATTAGTTAAAGAAAAAGGTTTTGATAACTGTGTTTTGGACATTGTGGTTGAAAAGGAACCAAGTATGAATACTTCAATTTTATTCCGAAATCTCAGTCCTGATGAACTGATAAATTCATGTTTGTATCTCATTCATGCCTGTACATTTTTGCTTGTTTATTTTGTTTCATTTATTTTATGTGTTGGGTATTTTACCTGCATATATGTAAGTGTACCTATGCAAACAATCCCTGTGGGGGTCAGAATAAGACATTAGATCCTCCTGGACCTTGTGTTACATGTTTGTTAGCTGTCATGTGGATTTTGAGAACAGAACCAGGGTCTTCTGTGGGAGGAGCCAGTCCTCTTAAAACTGCTGATCAGGGGCTGGAGAGATGGCCTAGCGGTTAAGAGCGCCGACCGCTCTTACAGAGGACCCGGGTTCGGGTTCGATCCCCAGCACCCACATGGCGGCCGAGAACCGTCTGAAACTCCAATTCCAGGAGAACTCCAGTTCCAGGGGAATCCGACACCCTCTTCTGACCTCCGCAGCACTGCACGACACGGGTGCACAGACCTGCATGCAGACAGTACATTCATACACATTAAAAAAATATGAATATAAAAAAATTAAAAAAAAAAAAAACTGCTGATCAGTCACTCCAGCCCAGACTATATGATGTCCATTGTAAAAGTTTTCTATATATTTTGAAACCAGGTAATATGGGCCCTCTAACTTTTTCATTTTGGTTACATGGAAGCCTTTATGATTCCATGTGATTTTTAAGAGGTTGTGTTGTATTCCTGTGATTTATATATTATTTGAACTTTGATAGTGATTGTGTTAAACTTACGTTTTGCTTTGGGTAACATTAACAGCTTAAAAATAAGCAATTCTTCAATCCATGAACATAGGATGGCTTTCTATTGTGGAAGAAGTATTCAGTTGCTTTCATCAATATTTTATAATTTTATATTTTTTAAAGATTTTTTTAAATTTTATTTATTTTTATATGTATGAATGTACTGTCTGCATGTAGGTTTGTATGCCCATGTTGTGCAATGCTGCGGAGGTCAGAAGAGTGATGGATTCCCCTGGAACTGGAGTTAAAGACAGTTCTTAACCGCCATGTGGGTGCTGGGCATCGAACCTGAGTCCTCTGCAAGAGCAGTCGGCACTCTTAACCACTAGGCCATATCTCCAGCCCCATAATTTTATATTTTTTACATGTTTCAATATTACAGACATTTGATAATCTTGGTTATATTTATTCATGAGTATATTAGTACTCTTTTTAAAAGGAGTTGGTACCACTGTAAGCCACAGTAAGACCCTGTCATATTTAACAGAAAAAAATGTAATTCATGGATTAGCATACCATCCCCAAACATCGTTGTCTATACCAAAGTAAACCTACCATAGCAATTAGTTACTGTTTAAATACCTATATATCTAATTGATTATGCTTCATTAGTTAGGATCGGAAAATTTATTCCTGGACAGTCAGCCATGAAAGGAAACAGCCAGTAATTGACCAGAGTCCAAGACAACAGCTCCAGAGAAAGTAGACTGTTTTGCTACTCATCCACCTGTTGCCCTTTCTTTTTTTTTTTTTTTTTTTTTTTTTTTGTTTTTAAAAATCTCTTTATTTTTTTGAGAATTTCATTAACATTGATTTCCACTGTCAGGTCCTCCCATGGCTGCCACTATTTCTCAATTTCTTTTTTTTTTTAATTAATTTTTATTGATGCTTTGTGCATTTCATACATTTTTTTCCAATTCAATTCAGGCTATTTCCCTTTCCCTCTTCCCCCACCCCCACCCCATCCCAAGATCATGCATTCTGCCATAACTGTCCTGCATCTTTCTCTCAGTTTTTTTTTTTTCATTTTTAGCTATAGTGATAATCCATGAGTACAAGCATCCTTCATGCAAAAACCTACTGCAGGCTGTTGTGCCCAAAACACCTACAGCCCCAACATCACAGTGGGGGGTGACAGGTTGTTGTTCAATCAAGTTGATCAAATGAGTGTCCAGACTACATTGCTTGTAGTTTCACCATTCACCCCAATCGCAGCCCTTACATTCTACCACGCCCCCTCTTCCGCAGGTTGTTCCCTAGGCCTAGAAAAGGGCACCAGGTGGATGAGAGTAAAACGTCCACTCTCTCTGGAGCTTTGACTTGGACTCTGGTCAATTTGGCTGTTTCCTTTCATGGGCTGACAGTTCTGTCCAGGAATAACTTTCTATATCCTACTAATGAAGAACAAGCAATTAGATATATAGGTATTTAAGCAGCACTACATGTATGGTAGGTTACTTTAGCATAGACACATGTTTGGATTATGTTACTCCATGAATTACAATTTCCCCCCTGTTAAAATATGACAGGGTCTTACTGGGACTTATAACATCTAACCTGAGAGGATGTAAGCTTGTGGCATCAGCCATGGGTTATTTCTCCAAGGGGAGAAGCCACATAGCCAATTAGATTTGGGTTATACAGGCACAGGGCCTGCCTTCTGCTGACAGTATTTCCAGGCAGGTGAGTTTATCTGGTGCTGACGGTGGAGTCTTGCTTGACTCAGGGAGACCCATCTTGCTTTATTGGTTTTAGTGGCCTTTGGTAACACTCTCTGGCATTCCAGAGGTCCATCTGTACACTTGCATGTTGGTCTCAATACATCCCTCCCATGTTGACGTCTGGTCTTCGGCAGCAGGAGTCTTATTGCCTCTCCTCCTGTAGGTATCCCAACTTAGAGGCAAGGAGACCCTACCTTTTGTGGGGCCTTGGATCCCCTGGCCAACATCCACCTGGTAGAACAATCCATTGCTGATGTCAGAGCTCCTGTATTAATTATTTTGCCTAGAGTGCATAGCCCTAGGACTTTTAGTTATATTTGGTTCTGACAGAGAGTAATCCCTTCCACAGTTCCCATGCTAGTAGTCAATTAAAGAAAGCATTTTACCGGTTTATAAGAGATCACCTCTATCTAATTAGTTGTCTCCAATTTACGTTGGGGAGGCGCCTCATCATCTTCATTATTTCTCCTTGTTCTAGGGGGGAAGGCAAGCGAAGTCTCTCATATCAGAACCTTGTGGCACCTAGAAGGTAAGTTTCATTAGGGACTCATTTAACTATGTTTACATTGTAGGATCCACAGAGGGGTTCGATGTTTATGGCAATCTTGAGGTTTTCTTCCTTGAATGTTCCGACGGGTCAGCCCTTCCGTTGCCACTCTTTGGTACATCCTACTCAATGCAAACCTGTATTTTTTCTTTCTCAGCCGTTAAGTTGGTGACGTTTTGTCCTGTTGGAACAAACAAATCTTTTCCCATAGTTAGTTTTTAAGATTTGAATTGCAGGGGTTTGATGAAAAGGTTTCATGTCTTTCTGTATCCCCCCCCCTTTTTTTTTGGCGTATGAGTCTCCAGAAGATAGTTGTATTGTACATGACTATAGGGTTGGAGTCAAGGCATAGATTTCATCAAATTCACCCATGTGTTTTGGTGACTTATAGTGATTAACTTGGAAGCAAACTTAATTTTTACGTTAAAATCCTTTTAAGAGAATGCTACAAGGTGATACTGTACAACAGAGAAATTATAGAGAATATTTGTATGTGTCAATTCCCAAAGTTCTTGCTCTACAGATTTTATGTAAAGCAAATGTGGGCAACAGCGAATTATATCTCCATTTAATTCATATGCATTACCATTTTTATCAGATTCTGTAAACCAATGTTGTTTAATATACACATGTTTACTTTTCTTTACTAAGTCCTAAAAACACCATGTGTCCTGTAGACAGTGTCTAGGCAAAAACGTGGGTACTTGCTGAGTTCACGTCAATTAATATGCCTTAATCGAATATACACCCGTGTCCCTCTCCCACCCATCCCCCCTTTCAATTCACCATTTCAGTCCATTTTTCTGATGCAGTCTTTCTGTGTTCTTTTACTATGGCTCCCTCTCCATGAGAAAATATTTATATCTGGGTTGTGGTACTAGCATCCACTATGAGGGACACCATTTGTCGTTTGTTTTTCTGGGACTGTGTTATTCAATTAACATAATGTCTTAAGCTCCATCCCATTTACTGCAAATTCATGATGTTGTCCCTCTTTACTGCTGCATAGTATTCCATTTGTAGCCCTGTACCACATTTTCTCTATCCACTGTCAGTTGAAGGGCACCTGGGGCTGGTTCCAGCTTTTTGCTATTGTGAACAGAGCATGAAAAAACATGGCTGTGCATGTTATCTTTGCGAGTATGGTCTTGTGGGTATATACCCAGAGTGGTATGATGGGTCAAAGGGAAGGCTCATTTTGAGTCTTCTAAGGGTTCTCACACTGCTTTCCATAGTGGCTGTACCAGTTTACATCCCACACACGAATGGATGAGTGTTTCCCTTCTTTCCCCTACAACCTTCTCCAGCACTTGGTTCATTCATGTCTTGATCCTAGCCAGTCTTATTGGAGTAAGGTGGTATCTTCAGAGTGTTTTAATTTGCATTTCCTTCAATTATCAGAGTGTCTTTAAGATGTTTCTCAGGCCATCTCTAACTTCTCCTTCTGTGAAGTCTCTATTCAGGCTCTTTGCTCCATCTTTTGAATGATTCATTGTTTTCTTTCTTCTTTGTTTTTTGAGTTGTGTTTATACTCTGGAAATTAATGCTTTGTCGATGTATCTGCTTGTGAAGGTTTCCTCCCACTCTGTGGGTTTCTCCTCCTTGCATTTATGCTTCTTTGATGTACAGAAGCTTTTGAGTTTAAAGAGGTCCCATTTGTCAATTGTCGATTTATTTCTTGTGCAGCTGCTGTCTGATTTAGGAGTCTTTTCTACAACTATGTCTTGTAGTCTGCTGCCAAGCTTTCTTTTCTATCACTCAGAGTTTGGGGTTTCACGTTGAGGTCTTTGGTCCATCTGGAGTGACCTTGTACAAGGTGAGAGGTAGGGGTTTAATTTCATTCTTCTACCAGTGGTGATCCAGTTTTGCCAGCACCACTGTGAAGATGCTTGTCTTTTCTCCATTGTGTTTCTTGGCCCCCTTGTCAAATACTGAGGTGGCTGAAATTGTATGAGCTCAGGTTTGGATCTTCAGTTTTATTCCTTGGTCAACTGGTCTGTTTTTGTGCCAGTACCAGGCTGTCTTTATGATATAGCCCTTAGTATAGTTTGATGTCTGGTATAGCGATCCCCCCTGTTATTGCTCTTTTCACTCAGGGTTTGCTTTGGCTATTCGGGGTCTTTTTTTTTTTTCCAAATGAAATTGAGGATTTTTTTTTCCAGGCCTGTGAAGAACTCTTGGGATTCTGATTGGGATCGCATTAAATCTTGTACACTAGTTTGGGTAGGATGGACATTTTTACTATATTTATTTTCCCAATACATGAGCATGGGAGGTTTGTCCATCTTCTGATGTCTTCCTCAATTTCTTTTCAGGGGTTTAAAATTTTTGTTGTAGGATCCTTGGTGTCTTTGGTTAGGTTTGTTCCTAGGTATTTTATTGTTTTGAGGCTATGTGAGTGGGAGGTCTCTTGTAGTCTTTCTTCATGCTTGTTGTTGGTGTACAGAAAGGCTACTGATTTTCTAGGTTTATTTTGTATCCTGCCACTTTACCAAGCTCTTAATCGTTTCTAGGAGTTTTTCTGGTGGAGTTCTTAGCATCCCTTAGTAGACAATACTATCATCAGCAAAAAAGGTAGCTTGACTTCCTCTTTCCAATTAGACACTCCTTAATTTCCTTTCTTGCCTTATTGCCTAGCTAGGGTTTCTAGCACTATATTGAAGAGGAGTGGTGACAGGGGGCAGCCTTGCCGAGTTCTACCTTTAAGGGGAATGCTTCTGTCCTTCCCCATTTAGGATGATATTGGCTGTGGGTTTTTGTATATGGCTTTGATTAATTGAGGAATGATCCCTCCAGACCAATTCCCTCAGGACTTTAAACATGAAAGGGTGCTGGATTTTGTCCAAGGCTTTCTCCGCATCAATTGAGATGATGGCGTGGTTTTTGTCCTTCAGTCCATTGATATGTTTGATGATGTTATTGATTTTCGTATGTTGAACCATCCCTGCAGTTCTGGTATGAATCCACTTGGTCATGGTGGATGATCTTTCTTGATGTGAGTCTGTATGCGATTTGCCAGAATCCTGTTTAGAATTTTGGCATCTGTGTCATTACGGAGTGGGTCTATAGTTCTCCTTTTTGGTTGTATCTTTCCTGGTTTTGGTAGTAGCGTAATGCTGGCTTCATAGAAGGAATTTGGGAGAAAGTCCCTCCATTTGTATCCTTCTAAAACAATTTAAGTAGTAATGGTTGTAAGTCTTTACGAAATATTTTATAGAATTTGCCGTGATAATCCATCGGGCTGGGCATTTTTTTGGTTGGGAGGCTACTTATTACATCTAATTTCTTCCTGTTAATTGGTCTGTTTAGGCTGTCGATCTCTCTTGGTTGAGCTTTGGTGATTCCCAGGATTTCAGATATTCATTCATTTCTTCAGGTTTTCAAACTTAGTAGAATATAAGTTTTTGAAGTAGTCCCGTATGATTGTCTGGATCTTTTCATTGTCTGTTGTGATATTTCCCCTTTCATCACGATTCTATTGATTGGAGTTGTTCCTCTTTCTTTTGGTTAACTGGGCTAGAGGGTTTCTGTCTATCTTGTTTATTTCTCTCAACGAACCACACTTTTGGATTCATGATTTTTTGTATGGTTTTCTTTGTTTCTATTTCATTGATCTCTGCTCTGATTTTTGTTATTTCTTCTTGTCTGCTCCGTTTAGGGTTCATTTGTTGTTGTCTCTCAAGTATTTTTAGCTGCAGTGTTAGATCGTTCACTTGTGCTCTTTCTGTTTTTTTAATGTGGGCACTTAGAGCTATAAACTTCCCTCTTAGGATTGCTTTAAGAGTGTCCCATAGATTTTGCTGTGTTGTTTTATCATTGTCATTCATGGAGACTAAACAACACTCTCCTGAATAATGAGTGGGTCAAGGAAGAAATAAAAAAAGAAATAAAAACATTCCTGTGCCCCTTTTCTAAGCCTAGGGAACAATCTGCGGAAGAGAGGGCATGGTAGAATGTAAGGTCTGCGATTGGGATGAATGATGAAACTACAGCAATATAGTCTGGACACTCATTTGATCAATTTGATTGAACATACAAGCCCCCACCCCCACCCCGCTGGATGGTGGGACCCATGAGCTGTGTGGGTTTAGGCACAACTGCTTGTAAGTAGGTTTTACATGAAGGATGCTTGTACTCATAAATTATCACTTATTGTTAAAACATGAAAAAAAACTGAGAGAAAGATGCAGGACAATTATGGCAGGATGCATGATCTGGGATGGGACGGGGTGGGGTGGAGGGAAGGGAAAGGGAAATATGTCTGAACTGAATTGGAAAATGATGTATGAAATACACAAAGCATCAATAAAAAAATGAAAATTAAAAAAAAAAGAAAAGAGAAAATTTTGTTTTAGCTGCCCACTAACTCAGGAATACCTTATCTATATTCTATTTTAGTAAATCACTGTGATTAGTCTCTAGATGAAATAACATATTCTGCCTAGGCATCTCAGCCATTTTCATGATAGCTTCTCTTTAGAGTTGTAGAAAACCAGAAATTTCTCACTGTCTGTTTTGTATAATTTTTGTTAGTCAAATTTAGCTGTATTGCCAATGAAGCTGAAGCTACATAAATTTTCTTCAGATTGCATTGAAGGCAAGGAAATTATAATACAGGAATTTAAATCCTTTCTCTGTTGCTTTCTCTCTCTCTCTTTCTCTCTCTCTTTTTCTCCCTTCTACACTCCCTCCCTCTCCAACTAATACAAAAGATAAAGGCCAAGAAGAAAGGGTTCCAAATTTACTCAAGCTGACCTGATGCCCCTTAGTCAGCAATGGGGAGGCATGGAAAGTTCTAAAGCAAAAATAAATAAATAAATAAATAAATAAATAAATAAATAAATAAATAAATCCAAACTGAAGGTCACAGGTAGCAGTTTGAAAGTACTATCAAATTAAGGTCAGATGGAAAATATGAATTATTGAAATAGTCTGAGGGCAAAGCAATGAAAGGAAACAGGAAATATCAAAGGACAAAATTTTTAAATGTTAGAACTATTTTCTAACCAATAGGATGGGATGATAAGTTAGGAAAATTGAATAACATCAACATATACGGTTATCAAGTTTCAGTGTTTGAGGGGAATAATGAATATTAATACAAAATATTTAAGAAGAATGCCATAGCTTTTCACATAGGAAAAAAAATGAAGACCGAAAACAACATACCATAAGTAGAAATGTGTTTCAATGCACATATTAGATGCTTTTCTTGGTGCTAGGATAAAATATCTTTCAGAAGCAACTTAAAGAAGGGATACTTTATTTGAGCTCATTGTTTGAGGCTACAGTTCATCAAGGCATAAAAGCCAGGGTGGCAGAAGTCTAAGGTGATGGTTACATTGTATCCATAGTCAGGAAGCAGAGAGTAATTAATAAATCCTGGTGCTTAGCTCACTTTCTCCTATGGATCCAATCCGGAATGATGCTACCCTTCTATAAGGTAGGTCCTCCCACTTTATTTAGAAAATCTCCTAAAAACATGCCCATATATTTGATGTCATTGTGATTCTATGCTAAACTAAACTTCATGTTGAAAAGATTTAACTATCACAATCCACAAGATGAAAATTCTCTGTTGTCAAAGAATCCCCATTTGAGCAAAATGTCTAATTCAGGGAAAGAATATCAGTTGGACATTGTAGTTACTATTTTAAGTTGTACTGTATATCAAATATTTTCCTTATTAAAGCTATAAACAATGATAGTGAAGGAAATAAACAGAAAATTATAAATGAAACTAATAAGCAAGTTTCATTTTGAGAAGGCTATCTTGGGTTAGCTTAATGGGACTTATAAATAAAAGTAAAAATAAATTTCTCTCTTGTGTCAATAATCCATGCCCATTAGGCCTACTTCTGTAAGTAAATAATTTCCTAGCTCTCAGTAGAAGTTGGATCAAAGTTGTATATTAATGAAGAAAATGCCTACAGATTTTCTTTCATTTTAAATCAAGCACACATGAAGAATTGCATAATGTGTATTTTAGCATTTTGAACCAAAAGTTCAGTGTTTATAGGCCCCAGGCATATGCTCAATGCCTTCCAAAAGCATTAGGCACACAGTCAAAAAGAAAATTCACTCTCCAGTGGAGCCTACTAAATCAGCACCTGTC
Source organism: Rhizomys pruinosus (assembly GCA_009823505.1). Taxonomy (NCBI): domain Eukaryota; kingdom Metazoa; phylum Chordata; class Mammalia; order Rodentia; family Spalacidae; genus Rhizomys; species Rhizomys pruinosus. The sequence continues at coordinate 2,550,019 of VZQC01008045.1, read as the reverse complement.
ATATTAAATCCCTCATCTCTTTCTACTGTTTAGAGAATTCAGAGATTAATTTTAATGTGAGTATTATATAATGCATATATATATGCATGTGTGTTCATATATAAAGATGAAATTTTAAATAAAATAAATTAAAAGAGTAATCGTTTATTCTTTAATTAATTGTCTTTGAAATTTAAACTTTTAAAATGGGAATATTTAAAGTAGAGAATTGACTGCTCTTACAGAGGACCTGGGTTTGATTATCAGCACCCAGATGGCAGCTAAGAAGTATTCATAACTCCAGTTCCAGGGGATCCAACTATCCAACTGTCTCTTCTGAACTCTTTAGGGATTGCATGGCATGCACTTACCTACCTAGAGGCAATACACTCATACGCGTAAAATAAAAATAATTAAAAATAGGAACACTTTGTATTAAATAGCTTTATAATTAGTTAGGAATGTCCTCCAAGGTTAGTTGCACCCCACATTATTTCATAGAATGCTGAAGTAGAATAGAAACATTCCACAAATGTTTATTCAAACATTATTTCTTAGCTTTATGGTAGCATTCCTAATGTTCTTTGAAACAACATTAACAAAATAATACTATACTATCTATATTTATCTTTGCATTTATACTCTGAAGAACATGAGAAAAGACCTCCCTGCTTTGTTTAGTTGAAAAGAATTCAAAATTCAAGGTAAAAAATGTCATTTAGCCAGTAAAGGCAAGATGAACATGGTATCCTTACAATTAAGATGAATAAATTTAAGAGACTTTTAAGCTAATATTGTGGTATTCTCTATTGTTATAGCATCCAATACTGGATAATGTATAATTGGATAAATGGATAATTCTTTCATATGCAGTTTTGGAAACTAACAGCCCAAATTATGGGGTCCTATCAGTTTCATTTCCAGAAGGAGTTAGGGGTAGATATTGTCATTGCACAAATGTTGCAAGAAGAGACAGTGTATGCAAAAGCAATAGCAGAGCAGAAGTTCGTACTCTGCTCTTAGATCTCAATCTAATAAGGAACATCCCAAAGAACTACATGAGTTGTCTCCAGAACAGCACCCCAGTGACATAACACCTTCCCACTAGTTCCCATCTCTCAAAGGTTTTATCTCCTCCCACTCTATAACTCTGGTTGACAAAGTTAGAAAAGAAGAAATTTTGGTGATACATAGAAACTTCCAAACTAAAATATCTTTTTAAGGAAACAAAAAAGAATGTCTCCAATAAAGGATGAGTAAATGAAGAAAAATGGAAAAATGAAAAAGATGACCACAAGGAAACAGAGTTTTCCAGATAACTGCTCAGTGACACATATGAAATCAAAGTGATGGTGACAGCATGCAAAATTTCCCAGCACACACAAACCAGATAGAGTTCCAGCATAGACTGGGGGAAGTTGTTAAGAAATGTCAGGGCTGGAGAGATGGCCTAGTGGTTAAGAGCACCGACTGCTCTTGCAGTTCAATCTCCAGCACCCACATGGCGGCTGAGAACCATCTTTAACTCCAGTTCCAGGGGAATCTGACACCGTCTTCTGACCTCAGTGGCATTGCACGACACGGGTGCACAAACCTACATGCAGACAGTACATTCATACACATAAAAAAATTAAAATTAAAAAAGAGAGAGAGAGCACTAGAGCCAGGCGTGGTGGCACATGCACTCCCTTTAATCCAGCACTCGGGAGGCTGATGCCAGGCAGATCTCTGAGAGTTCAAGGCCAGCCTGGTCTACAGAGAGAGCTCTAGGCCAGCTGGGACTAAAGGGAGACCCCTGTCTCAAAATTACCAAAAAAATAAATAAATAAAAAAGAAAGAAATGCCAAGTCAACCTAAGGAATCTCTGGCAATGAATGGCTGCTGGGAGGATCAGAGTCTTACAGGGATGGAACTCTTGGAAGGTTGACCAGGCTCTAGTAAATGGATCCATGCTGAGGAGCATGTGGGGACACAATTCAGACTCTATGGACTGAATTGTATATATGGTGAAGTTCACTGAATTATGGGGATGGTGGTGGAGTGGGGAAAGGTGCTGATGGGAGAAGAAATCTAAATTTCATCAAATTATATTGTGTAAAATATCATTAAAAATCAATAAAATTTTAAATACTAATTTAAAAGTGATAAATCTGTGATGAAATTATATTTTAAATTCTATTTTAATATTTTAATTCAATGAAAACTAATATTATCATCATTAAAACTTTCCCATTCACATGGTGATTGACTAGAAAACCAAAAGTGGCCAAAGTGGAGAAAATAAGAGACTGCAGAGAACTTGTTCCAGGTAGGACACCTTTATCAGAACTCTTTCACACAGGGCTCAGGGACCATTGAGGGAGGGGGGCAGAATGACTGAAAGAGAAAGGGGTGGTGAATGACCACAAGATAACAGAGCTTTAGGCAGCTTGATGAATACTCATATGAACTTACAGCAATAGTAACAGCATACAAAAGACCTAACAAGCACAAACTAGACAAAAGCTCAGCATAGATGAGGGGAAATGGGTAAGAAGAGCCAACCTTAGCTCAGAAAATGTTGGCAACTCTTGTCTATTGGGAGAGAGAGTTGGTTTTCTTTAAAGGAGTGATACTAGATAGGTAGACTAGCATTAAAGGACAGACTCACACTAAGGGACATTCAGAGACACAAACTTATCTTAATAGGCCTAACATATATGACAGAATACATGAAATCTAGTAAGGAGGGCTATGGGGGTACAGAGAGGGGAGGTGGGGGGTTAAATATGATCAAGATATATTTTATTAAATTCGCAAAAATTCAGTTAAAATTAGCATTATCAGACACTGACTATACTTTTAAATAAAGCATATAAAGATTGAAATGTATAAAATTTACATTTAAAAAAATCATTATCACTTTATTTTCTGGATGTATTGAATTAGAAGTTATTCGATAGTGAGTCTAATATTCTTTTTTTTTGTGTGTTTTTGTGTTTTTTTTTGATCTTTTCGAGACAAGGTCTCCCTGTAACCCCAGCTGTCCTGGAACTCACTCTGTAGACCAGGCTGGCCTTGAACTCACAAAGCTCCACCTGCCTCTGCCTCCTGAGTTCTATGATTAAAGGCCTGTGCCGCCATGCCTGGGTGAATATCTGTATTTTATTTCTCCATAGTATGACCACACCATACTATAGATTATCAGGGCCTTCTTTACCATTAAAACTGTTCATTAGTAACTTTATGTATAACCAGAGTAGAGTCAATTCTTGAAAAGCCTAATCAACAGAAAATTCATTCATAAAATTCTTTCCTTACAAAAATCACTATTCAAAGCAAAGAGAAATGTATTCACATGTATATTTCAGTATATGGATGTATATACCCACAAAGAGAAAAAAGGATTTATTATAAGAAATTGATCTATGCTCATGTGGGACTCTTCAAACAGTAGTATGAAGATAATAGAAAATATTGGGGCTGGAGAGATGGCCTAGCGGTTAAGAGCACCGACGCTCTTGCAGAGGACCCAGGTTCGATCCCCAGCACCCACATGGCGGCTGAAAACTGTCTGTAATTCCAATTCCAGGAGAACTCCAGTTCCAGGGGAATCAGAGACCGTCTTCTGACTTCCAAGGCATTGCACGACACAGGTGCACAAACCTACATGCAGACAGTACATTCATACACATAAAATAAATAAGTAAATAAATAAATAAATAATTAAAAAAATAAAGAAAATATTATATAAGGACGGAAACAGAAGTCTACAAATGTAATTTCTTATTATATAAAGCTTCTGTTTTGTTTGTAAATTGTTAATTGGCAAGATGAGCCTTGTAGAGATTATTGAGGATACTATACTTTGTCAAAGGTCAATGAATTTCAGATGCTTGCCACATCTATGAAACACATCTACCTAAATATACCATGTAAATATGTCTTTGTTTAATAACTGAGAATTGTAGTTAAGCTGGCAAATGAAACTCACTATCATAAAGAGTAAAACAGAAAAAAATATATAATTTAAACATGTCAATAGGGCACAAATGAGATTATAGACTGAAATGTAGCCTTGTTGCATTTTTATGCAACAAGTATAAGCACAAATTCAAAGATAGATAATGTCAAGCTATATATATTATAAGACCAAAAGATAAACTGCCTATCAAAGGACAGCTTTCACAGAAGAGTCAGAAATAAAAGTAAAAAAGAAGGAAGCCATTTATCATTCAGACTGAAAATGAAAGCTAGCAAAGTGATGATAATTAAAGATAAAATGGGTTTCAGAGAAAAGAATATTTATCATGGGGATACTTCATATTCAAAAGCATAAATTTATCAGGAAAATATGAATGTACAGGAGCCTTTTTAATGGTAGGGAGTCCTTTGGGTATGTGCCCCCTGTTAGGTATGGGCTTCTCAGAACCCCAAGGCACAAAGATGCCCACTTCCTCCAGAGGTCGTCAATCTTCTGACCGCTTCCTCTGTCCCTGAGGCCCTGCCCCATGGCTATAAGTGCGGCCCCAGGCGCCATCTTCTTTCTGCCATGCTGCTCTCTGTTCCACCACGTGTCTGCAGGCAGACCTTGCTGGTAATCCCACATGGAAGTAAATCATGTTCCTGCTGTGACTTAAGCCTCATGTACCTTTTTATCTGGGGGCTGGGGGTGGGAGACCTTTTTATAACCTAATATCATGGTGCCATGTACTCAGTCAGGGCTCGAGAAGTTTTTGATCTGGCAGAGTGCTCGCCAGCTCTCACCCTGAAAAGAACCTCCTGCCGGGCGTGGTGGCGCACGCCTTTAATCCTAGCACTTGGGAGGCAGAGGCAGGTGGATCTTTGTGAGTTCAAGGCCAGCCTGGTCTACAGAGTGAGTTCCAGGCCAGCTGGGGCTACAGGGAGACCCTGTCTCGAAAAGACCAAAAAAAAAAAAAAAAAAAAAAAGAACCTCCTAACTTTTGGGGGGATCCCCTGGGATGGACTTGACAGCAGCAGTGTATTTCTCTGGACAACCAGCTTCTACATTGCACGATGAGGTCCCACTCTGCTCTCCCTCATTCCTCCTCCTTCCCTCCCTCCGTCCCTCCCTCCGTACCTCCCCCTCTCTGTCTCCCCACTTCTGCCCCTTGTACCTCCTCCCTTCTCTCTCTGCTTCTCCTCTCAGCCTTAGCCCTTCAGTGTTTTGGGCCCACTGAGACTTGCAGACTGCCTCAAACTGGGTTCTCAATCCTGCCATGCTTGTCCTCCTGCCAACACCGTTTTGAACCCACAGGCTTTCAGGCTGCCACAAACTGGATTACCATGTGCAGGCGGTACAACTCTATACTCTCCTACTCTCTCTCTCTCTCTCTCTCTCTCTCTCTCTCTCTCTCTCTCTCTCCCCCCTCCCCTCTCCCCACCTGTCTTCCTTCCGATTCTTCATTTTTTAGCCTCCTGTTCTGCTTTCCCATTTTGGACCCCTGAGAACAGTGTATCAGGGATCCTCCAACCTTTCTGTCCAGATTGCTGCCCACCAGGACACTGAAGACAGGATCTGGACCTCCTTTCTGGTTCCCCCTGTGAATTTCGGGATACTGATTTCACAGACCTGTGAACCCCATTTCAGAGTCTCCCACCTTGGTCATGTAGGCCTGGGTACTCTGACCAGCACCATGATACTAGGGTGGATGCACCGTAGCCCTCAGACAGCGCTTTAAGGCTAAAAAACCTTCCTTCCTTCCTACAGATCTGAGTCCCCCCTCCCCTTCATTTTTTAGCCTCCCATTAGATCACACAATTCCTCCACTCCATTCCCATTAGAGGATGCAGTTCCTCCATTCAGTTCCATTTTCTTTGAGGCTAAGAAACCTTCCTTCCTTCCTACAATCTCTCTCTCTTCTCCTTTCCTCTCCTCCCCCACCCTATGTGCTCTGATCTGTATCTCTCCTCTCTGCAGTAACAGACTGCACCCTCAATCCAGGCTTTTCTTCTTTTTTTCTTTCTTTTACTCTGCCTTTCCTGCTGCCCCAGCCTGCCACACAGCTGCCTCACCATACAGTTTTCCCCCTCCCCCGCACTGCCATGCACCTCCATGCCCTGCCACCACTACTGGGGGCTTTTGTCAAACAGAAATGGGAGCAGCACACACACCCATTCCTCAGCCGCCATCTTGAGGCTGTCCCACTTCCACTGAGCCACAACCACTCTATCTAGACCATGTGGCAGGAAGCCTGAATTTCTATCAGACCTTATAACAACTAATACCATGTTCTAATTCTTTTACAATTTATTTAATGGCATGTTTGATCCTTTCACAAATTTGGTTTGGGGGCTTTATACTGATTTATTATAAACAGGCAGTTGAAATTCCATTAATACATTTTAATGTTAGAGTAACCAAGTTTCGGTTTTATTGGTTTTTCATCCATTTCAAAATGCAACCAATTATTCTATTTTTACTCTTGTATGGATAGTTAATTTTTTACAGGCCTTTGTTTGAGAATTTTACATCATTTGGCTTTTTCACAAATACTGTTTTGTTTTCTGGTTTTTTATATTTTGTTTTCTTGAAAACAAAATGCATTTTACCAGATTTTGGCATTTTCAATTTCATTGTTTTTATTAATAAGCCCCATTTTATTCAGAAATCCATTTTTGTGTCTGCTTCTGCATACAAGCCTCCATATCTGAGATTAAGAAGGTGGGCCTATCACACCCTGTCCCACCTGCATCCAGCTTTTGCCTCGGGCAGTAACCTTTCACATGGATGGGACCTTTTGACTTTCACTAACAATAAGTATATTCTCATTAAATTAGCAGGTAATATATGCAAACCATCAGATCTGCCTGCCTGCCTGCCCTGTCTGCCATCCTACACAGGCAGGCACACACAGCCTGTGCTGCAAAGCACAGTATGGGCATACAGGCTGTTTCCACCTGTAAATGTCTTAAACTCTAAATGATTCTGTGTAAATGTGACAATTGCAAATAATGGTCCCACAGCCCTGGACAATGATGGACAACTTTAGATTTACACGTGCAGCAAATCAGGGAACTGAGAATTTTCTGTGCCTTACCATGAAGTTACTCTGGGTACCAACACCTACCTTTGACATTTTAGGGAAAAAGGGATTTGCCGTTATTAAGTCATGTGTCTGTCCAACCTGTCTGTGTGCCATAATAATTCTTCATTGTGTCTTTGTAACTGTCATGTGCACATGTTCTCCTATGTGTTTTTTGTCAAAACAAAGGGCCCACTTCAAACTTCTTTCATTCTATATTGTGCACAAAAACAAAAACTTAAATTGAGTTTATTTTTGGCATGGCTCCTAAATTTTTTCAAAGGCCTCACTTGATCCCAGGTTCCTAGGTTTCTACACTGCTTATCTAAAGATTTTATTTCTTATCTGTTCAAATCATTTTCTTCACAGGTATTATAACTAAAATGTCCTTTCCAGTTTTTGTTGTTGTTGTTGTTGTTGTTTCCAGACCTCTGAAGACCTGATTTTTGACCCTTACAGGTTCGCTAACAGATGTTTTGTTTTTGTTTTTTGTTTTTCTTTTTCTCCTATGCTGTGCCACCAGCCTTCTGACCAGAGACCATTTTTAAAAAATCACTGGATTCATTCATACTCTGGCACTTGGACAGTGGCACATGGCTTCCCCTGCAATCTCTTCCCTTTTTTGAAACAGCCTAAATGCCTTTGGTATTGTCAGTTCTTTAATTATTGTATATATAATTCTGTTTTCCATCACTTGTTAAAGTATTTCAATAAGTTCATAGTTTTAGAACCAAAGGTGCAAGACATCATCTCAGGCTTGGCAGTGCAATTAATAAGAGCTGCATATTTTAAATAATATTTCTAAAGGTGCTTTTTTCCCAATGTATGTGACTATTCAGTACAAACACCAGGATAAAAATCTCTTGAAGGAATGTGTGGATATATGAGAGTATGTGTATGATATTGTTAAACAACATATTAAGATCTGTCTGTGTATGATTGCAATGCATGTGTCTCTGCTCAGTACAACCTTTATAAAGTGTCATCGCCAAATTTATTTATTAGAACCTTATTTATGAGTGTATGCATGAGTACTGTTAATTTTTAAGAATTCTATAATGTAATTATGGCATATACAAGAAATTTTGTTCCACCTACCACGTACTATATACCTTGTTACAGCCTCAAGTGAAAAAGACATATATAAATATTGAGTTACCCATACATATTAAAACTGATATAAATATATGTATGTATATATATATATATATATATATGTGTGTGTGTGTGTACATATATATGTTATACTTTGCACATGTTACTTTTAATATTTTTAAGAGAAATTAGGCTTTACTTCTAGTGGCCACATGGACAGTCTGAATGTAAACAATTTGGGTGAACCTTAAGTATTTCCTGCCTGCTGTTGGTATGTGACAGTGCCCCTCCCCTTCCTTTTCCTTCTCAAAGCTGTAATTCAAAATCTGGGGACAAGTGACACGGCCTTCATTTGAGAAGGTACTGGTTTTAACCTCTTTATTATCTTGGGTTTGTTTCATAGGCTATGTTAGAACTTTTTCCCTTTCATGGTTTAAATCCATTGTGCTTTGAGTCCCTAAACGACCTAATGTCAACTTGATACACCTGAGCTGAGAAACCTCAATAATTGCCTTCATTGGACTGGCCTGTGCCCATTGTGGGCAATACCATTCATGGCCAGATATTTCTATATTGTATACAATAGGCTAAATATGAGCCGGCAACACAAGCCAGTAAGTAGCATCCTTTCCTAGCCTTTGGTGCAGCTACTACCACCAGGCTCCTAGTATGAGCTTATATTATTAGTCAGAATATCTTGGCACAGCACTTAAGAGTTTATTTTTTTTTATTTTTTTTTATTTTTATTAAGAGTGCTTAAGTCAATGTTTAAGCTTTACTTAGGAATTATATAGTAATTAAAGTACCAAATTCACTCAAATAATCCTCTTGGAGGTTTAACAACCACACTTAAAGCTCCAATCTGATTTGTCAAGAGGAATTTGAAGGGACAATATTTTGGCCCTTACCCTCTTGAGATCGACTTGGGTCTTAGGGTCCAGCATCGGCACCTTTGTGCATGTCTTGTGGCAGTGAGTCACCAGTCATCCCAGGCCAGGGAGGTCTTGGAGATTCACTTAAAAAGACTTCATCTTGCCAGTGTCCAGTCAAGGGAGGAAAGTCCATATAGTCCTCATGCTTCAAAGGAAGCTCTGGTTAAGCAAGGCCTGACTTTGTCCTCACATCGATGGAACTGGTGAAGAAAGTCAGGCGCAAGGCCTGAGTGAACCCCTAAGGACCAAAACCTCATCTGACCTTAACACCAAAATGAATTTCATTTATCTGAGCTAACTGTGGTTTTAAACACCCCAACATATAATATATGTTGGGGTGTTTAAAATCTAAATCTATAATCTATAATCTAAATCTAAATATATATAATCTAAATCTATAATCTAAAGAAGAGAAAAGATGTCCTCTTTCATATTAAACTTGAATTTTAAATCATGCACATGTATTGCTTTTTTAAATTGCAGTTATCCAGTTTGAGTTCAAAGGACTTTTATATCTCAGTTTATATTTCCTTGTATTTAGAAGCCAATAAAGATTATTAAAATATAAATCATAAAAATCATAACTAGCTTCGGAAAATATAGAATCTATTTGGCAAGCCCAGTGTTTGCTTCCTAATCAACAGTCAAAAATCTTGTGTTAGAAGAGTTCCAACTAATATATAAGGCTGCATTGTCAATTCCTAATCACTCAGAAATAAATGTAAGAAATTAGAAAGGAATTGAAATGACTTGAAAATATTATATTCAGGCAAAAATAAAATATCTTACAATGCAGTAAAATTCCATCTGCCTGCCCATTTGTCAGAGATGAAGCTGTGTTTTCTGCTCTGATTCACTGAAATCTTGAAACAGCTCCGCCCACTGCTTACTGGCCATTTCCTTTCACAAATGGTTATGAATCTGTGATAAAATTTGTGCTGATATTTTTTATTTAGGGTCCTCTGATATTCTCTTCTTGGATTTAATTTCTGAAGAGAATGGCATCTTAAAGGAACAGATATTTGAAATAAAGGAAGGAGCATTTGACTAATTGGTAGCAGCTAGGACTTTCACAATTGTGAGACTCTGGCCACCCATCCCTGTTAACCTGTACATAACTTTGGGTATTTGAACACCTACAATGTGCCAAGAATATACATCTTCATTTCAAAAGCCTACCATTTCAGAAATTCCCAAAGAGTTTTCCAATTTTAGATATAATTAAAGCTAGACTAACCATTCTTATTTTCAGTCAGAAGACCAACTGAGAGGTGAGTGACTCCCTCACTTCTATGTGTGTTATGCATTTGTGCATATGGAACTATAAAGGTGTTTGTGAGTATGGACATGGAGTTCAGAGGTCACCATCAAGTGTCATTCCTCAGGAGTCATCTACCATTTTTGCTGAGACAGGAACTCTCCTTGGAACCTGAGGCATACTGAATAGGCTACACTGGTGGACCACTGGACCCTAGTGTTTTGACCTTCCTAGTTCTAGGACTACATGAGTGCCAGGGCATCTGGCTTTTGTGTTTGGGCTCTGTGTATCAAACTGACCAAGCTATTTCTCTGGCCTAGAATTTCTACTTTGCCCTTCTCCCAAAGAAACTTTCTCAGTTCAACCCAAATGACACACATAATTTATCTATATATGCATGAATTATTGTGCATGAATGCCTATTTCTTTCATTCTAGCAAAAATTAGAAATATAATGGATGAGGAGATGACTCAGGCAACAAGAGTGATTGCTCTACTGACCAGAGGATCTGAGTTTCAATCTCCAGCACACATGTAGAAAGCAAGGCATGGATGCATATGCCTGTAATTCCACCCTGTAATTCAAGCAGTGAAGTCAGATGGATTCAGAGAACTCACTAGGCAGCTAGCTTGGACAAAAAGGCAGGCTTCATGGTTAGTGAAAGATAGTCATAAAGTGATAGAGAATGGTAAAGGAAGTCAAGCAGCATCCTGCCATAGCCTCAGCATGCAGACACACTCACTTGCATGCACCACACACAAATGCCATACACATGCACACTGAAATTGCTAAAAAGAAAACTCATGAATGATGCATTGGACCTGGATTCAGGAAAGCCAACTATTTTCTTTATGTCTGTCCCTGTCATTTTTCTCCATGTCATAGAAGGTTTCTGTAGATGAACACATAGTTCTTTCCCTTGCTGAGCTCTCAGTGGGATATTGCCGAACCTTTTTTATAAACTAGGTTGCCTCATTCAATGGGGAAGGAATTCTTAGAGAGGGAACATTGTTTTTGTTTTCCTTATAGTACAGCCCATGCTGAATGCAAAGCACTGCTTCCCAGAGGAGTCCCTATGCCCACTCTATTCAAAGGGGAATGAATACAGTTCGGCAGAAATGAAGAAAGGTCTGTCAGTAAATGCTGCTTTGAAATACTGTTCATGTTGATAGTATAATTATCATTTTGATGCCATTTCCATTTCGAAGCTAACACTAAAAAGTTTCACGCTAACCGACAGTCATTTTTATACAGAATGCAGATTGAAGTATTATAATGCAGTGAAATTATATTTGGAAAATAGCTTTGCACTGAAACTAATTTATTTTACTTTCAATGAGGCTGGTAAACAGAATTTTTTTTCTATTTTTCTAGGCCTGGGCAAAAACTACAGTCTTAAATGTTAAGTCTGACAAAAATACTGAGGTTGGACCTGCACCCTTGGACCTTATCCTGTCTCTGCAATGTACTGCACACTGAACTAATCTGATAGAAAAACCACAGAATGCTAGACACAAAAATAAATGGGTTTCAGGATACACTGTGCAGAATCTGCAATGTTCACCCAATCTTCAAAATCCCAAAATATTAATTAAATAAAAGTAACAACTTGGCAAGTAGGAATCAATTTGTACAGCAAAATCCAGGTCTTTTCAACATAGCAGTCATAAATGTCCAGCCTTTTCATATATGGTCTATGAATTTATTCAACATTAAGCTTGCCCTAGTTTTATTTATATGACATTTGGTTTTAGAGGTTATAACATTGACAGACACTAAAATGCTATAGGGAAGGAAATGCTAATTTTATGATTCCCAGACTATCTCTTATTTTTGTGTCAGAAATAAGTAACATTTTTTTGTTGTCATGTGGTAAGTGGTATCTCTCTACTAACTAGAGGTACTGAGGGGAAGGACAAATAAAATAAAGATAATTGATGTGTAATTGAAAGAACAAAGGAATTGACTCTTAGGATAGCTCATTATAACCATGTAAGAAATTCTTTAAAATAAAAATTGAACTGATATTCAATTTTCCTCTCTTCCAAAGTCCAGAGACAGATAAGAGAGTTCCTTAACTAAAATTCCATTGACTTTCTATTAGAATAATAATGGCTCCCAAAATTTTATGCCTACTAAATTATCACATTTAAGAAAGCCATTGTTTCTCATACCTGGGCATACCTAAGATATTATTCAGCTGTAAAATATCATAAAATTATCAAATTTATAAGAAAATTGATAAAAAGAAAACTATTATACTCAATGAGGAAACCAGGCCCAAATAGACAAATCATGTTTTTTTTCCGCATTTCCAGATATTTGATTCAAATTCATTGATTAGTGTGTTGAACTTGGAATGACTGTAGAACCCAGGAAGTTCCAAATGGAGCAAAAGAGGCTTTAGGAGATGGCATAGTAGAACATCTGATATCAAAGTTCAGGAGAGTGGGGTGTGGTGGCACACACCTTTAATCCTGGATCTCTGTGAGTTCAAGACCAGCCTGGTCTACATAGTGAGTTCCAGCCCAGCTAAAAAACAGAAAAGACCAAAACAAAACAAAACAAAGTTCAGGAGAGAATACTGGAGATGGAAATGTTTAGATGAGAGTGAGGCCAGGAGATGGGGTAAGGGGAAAACTAGAACACGATTGTAAGACTACTAAAAAGTACCTAAAATATTTAAAGGTGGTGCCATGCATGGGTAGATAACGGTCCTCTGAGAAGTCATGGGCTATTAAATAAAACTCAAGTGCCAGGTGTGGGCTATCATCTCCCATGAGTTGCTGGTCAGAAAGGTGCCAGAGGACCCCAAACAATCGTCATTGTGCATGGTTGCCCACCAGAACTGAAGGGTAAGGCCATATTGCTGAAGACACATACAATTTCACTGCAGGATATATAGAAATTGAGCTGGAAGTTTCTTGTTGGCTAGTATACACAGTCCCAGAAGTCAGTATGTAGATTGCTCAGGGAGAAAGGTCATCAATGGTCCTATGCAGACAGATGCCACGAGCTACAATGATGACTTCCAGGAAAGATCTGCTCACTGATGCAATAGTAGAATGAGTATTATGTGGCAACTACTGCTTTTTTTTTTTTTTTTTGGTCCTTTAGTTCCAGCTGGCCTGTAAATCACTATCTAGACCAGGCTGGCCTTGAACTCACAGAGATCCGCCTGCCTCTGCTGGGATTTAAAGGCGGGCACCACCATGCCAGGCACTACTGCTTTTTTATTGAGGTGCACTCCACCTTAAGGAACTCATTTCTGATACTATAAACTTAGTCAAAAGCCTGTGGCTGAGGAGGTCATATGCCCCAGAGGAAAATCTGTTACTATTGTTTAGTCTATCTTCTAAACATTTATGTTCTTGCCCATAGAGGAGTGCTTCCCTAGTCTTTCTTAGAGAAGCTTCTTTTCTCAGTGGGCAAGGATTAATGTTCAGATGACTTGACATGTTAGAGTGCCGAGAACAGTGACTGTTTAGGGCTTCAGGATAAATGGAACATCTTACCCCTTTAAGGCTCAAGAAGATGGGGAGAAGAGAACTAGGAGTCAGAGGATAGGGGGAGTGCTGAGACACAGAACATTCTGGAGGGGACATGGCTTTGGTTCTCATGAACTAACTCACTGCACCTGTGGTAAGCTGCACAAGAACTGCACAAGATTGGACTATCAACAGTCTGTCACGCATGTGCAAGGGGCTATGAGGCCCACCCCTCCCTGAGGGATTATGGGCAGTTAATGTTGCTGGGGAGAGTGTGTGAAGTCCCTGCAGTATAGCTGATGAAGATGATAAGTAGCTTGTGCTCCAGGAAGTACCCCACCACTCATGCTCATGCAAGCAATTACAATTACTCAGAGGACTTCAATATATTTATATAATATTATACAAAGTAGGGGGGAGATGGTTGAGAAGAGTTTCAGCTGGAGAAGGAGGGGCATGATCTCAAGTAGTATAGTTTGAAAATGACCCAAACTGATTATATTCATGTTTGAAATTGTCAAAGAAATTAAAAAAAAAACAGTAAAACGTCACTGGATATGTTATTGAAGTACAGATTCCTGGAAACAGGTCCAAGTATAATGTGAGAATTTGCATTTTGGAAACCTTCCAAATAATGCTGGTCCAGTTGGTTTGCTCTTGTCATCCTTTGGCATTATTTATGTCCAGATAAACAAAATAATTATCTATCAAATGTTATTCCTACTAAAAAGCCAGTCATATTCAGCCTATAAACTTCTTAGAAAAACTATCTCTTGAAATAGCTATCAGAAACAACTAGGAAAAAATGAAAATTTTTCTCTGGTTCCTTACAAATGCCAGACTCTTGGTCTCTACATTTACCAAGTACTTTGGTAGCACATACATGAGTATTATCTGAAAAGACCTTCATATAGAACAGGAAAAACATAGCAAGCACTAGAATTATGTAAAGTAATAATTACAGTCACCTGTGGCCTTGACTGCAGCTTTATATCTATATTTATTAATATTTTACTTCTACCAACAGGCTCCATGTTCTAGTTACATAACAGTGGGAGAAGAAATTCAAGTCAGGATTATGATATACTGAAAAAAATCTCAAGTTACCACCTTAAAGATTGTTATGATTTTAAAGAGGTAGTAATGAAATTCTTACATGAACCTTAACATTATTCCCTGAAAGCATCCAAGGTTAAAGCCCATGCGAGAATCTCCACACCAAGAGACACAGTAAAGCTAATATAAAGAAAAAAAATCTATAACAAAACGGTAACCACAAGACACAGGAAGCCTTGCATGCTAGTTCACACCTTCAATCCTAGCCCTCAGGAGTCAGAGGCAGGAGGATCTCTGAGATCGAGGCTAGCCTGGTTTACATATCAAATTCTAGGACAGCTGAGGCTACAGGGAGACCCTGTCTTGAAAAGGCAAAGACAAAATTAGGAATGTGTATGTGTATGTGAAACACTAGAGATGAAGAAGACAACCCAGACCTCTTGAAGAAAACATAGTTTAGCTATCAGATAATAGAGATAGTGCTTTGGCAAGACAGTACTATTTTGGAGTTGCATGGTAGGTGATTATTTGCTATATGGAATGCAAATAATCAGATGTTGATGGTGAGGTCAAGCCATGTATAATGTCTTACTGCCAGAGACGCAGGCTTTCAGAGTGTTCAGGGAATATGGGGTCTCACATAAGAAGAAACACTTGTCTGTGTGACTCTCTGCATATGGAGCTATGAAAAATCTGAGCAGGAGCTTCCAAAAGAAATTACACCTGCTTGACAAAGAAGCTTTCAGAGAACATGCTATATAATACATACAAATTCTGTTTCCAGAAGACAGTAGGAAGCCTATGATCTCCAGGTTAATGGCACAAGGTCCCAGAGGGATCACATTCTGGGCCTGTGGGTGGTACAGAGATCTAACACAGGTGCTGTCATGGCGTTCTCTGCTTCCTCTCCAAAAGATGTTAGTAGAAAAATACCGTTTTCCATCTGACAACAAAACGCTGCTTGCTTTTTTTCTAATAAAAATATAAAATAAAACATGAGATTCATAGATTCGTACAAATAAAATCCCCTTTCCCATAATATTTTACCATCTGTCAGTACTTTAATATTTAAAATAAAATTACCTATAAAAACAATCAGGGAAAGCTTAGCAATGAATCATTTTGAAGTGTAGTTATTAATACAGTGGACAATTTGATGGTGGTTAAGAATTGTCATTAAATTTGATTACTGCTTACTTCACTAACTCTATCTCTTATCCTATTTTCCTTCCCCGCGTTCAGTGTTCAATCTAATTTTTTTTTATTTTTATTTTTGTATGTGTATGAATGTACTGTCTGCATGCAGGTCTGTGCACCCATGTCGTGCAATGCCGCGGAGGTCAGAAGAGGGTCTTGGATTCCCCTGGAACTGGAGTTCTCCTGGAATTGGAGTTTCAGACGGTTCTTAGCCACCATGTGGGTGCTGGGGATCAAACCCGGGTCCTCTGTAAGAGCGGTCGGCACTCTTAACCGCTAGGCCATCTCAATCTAATTTTTATACACCACAAACAGAAGTCAGATAGTGCACCAGATGGCTTGAATGGGAGTTCACATGATAGGAAGCAGTGTCTTGAAGTAGGGCAGCCATGTTGGGATAAGAAGTAGAGTCTTTTTTTGAAGGGACTGAAAAATGTGTTGATGGATGATAGGTGGTTTATGACCTATCTATGATAGAGACGAGTCAATTCTGACTTTAAGAATTGCTAGCCTGATTAACTGGTAACTCAGTAGTGGTGTCCACTTAGGGAAAGTCTTAGAGAAACAGCAAGTAAGGAAGTTGGAATATATGAGTCACTTTGACTTTGGACAACGTAATTTTAATAAATGTATTAAGTATATAAACTGAAAGATACAGATTAGTTATGAGTCTGGAGTTCAGAAGAAAGGTCAGAGATAAATTACAAATTTTTAATGTATATTTATTTATTGACATAAAACAGGATGAGATAACTCAAGTGCTCGTGGTAAGCCACATCAATATTTAGAGATCAGAGAGAAAAGAAGAATGAACAAAGAACATTAACAAGGGGTATTCATCCATGTAATAGGAAATGAAATTCTGGTCACACCTCTGTTTAGGTTTCTGCAGACTGGCTGACTGATTAGAAGAACTTTGTCATTGTAGGACAAAAAAAGGAATGTTTCAGATCTAGAGCCAAAATTATATTGGACTACTGTTAGTCACTTTTATAGCCTTGTATCAGTTATTGTCTGCCTCTAAACCTACCTAATACCCTAATACTAATATTAATACCTAATACTAAAAGCCTGTTACCAGCCAACAATCCAAAGAGCTGAAATTACCCCCAGATAAATCAAAACCAATAGCAGACATTTCCCTGCCTTGTTATAACATACTTTCCTGGCATCCACAACAATGTATTTGTTAAATTCACTGATTTATGACCATCTTATTTTCTATATCACCTCCTTTAGCCACTCCTTTGTGGGAATATCTCATGTTTAACTAAACAACCTGAATGCGTGTTCTCAGGAAATGGTCATTCATGTTCCGATTAAAATAAACGAACTCATTCTGTTTTAAGTGACATGTCATCTGACGAAAGAATTTCAAAGCAAAGAATTGGTCAGATGTGTCACAGTCAAGGCTTCACTGCTTTAAAGTGAAATGAACATTACATTTGATGATTTTAAGTTTGTATACTCCACTGGACAGATCTGTTCAAGTGGAATGAATTGGCAAATCTTAACTAGAAAGTATTTAAAGAAAATGAAAACGGGGCTGGAGAGCTAGCCCTAGCAGTTAAGAGCGCCGACTGCTCTTGCATAGGACCCAGGTTTGATCCCCAGCACCCACATGGCGGCTGAGAACTGTCTGTAACTACAATTCCAGGAGAACTCCAGTTCCAGGGGAATCTGAGACCCTCTTCTGACCTCCGAGGCATTGCACGACATGGGTGCACAAACCTGCATGCAGACAGTACATTCATACACATAGAAAATAAATAAATAAAATTTAAAAAAAAAAGAAAATGAAAACAGTAGTTGCAGGTCTGCTGGTAATTCCTCTGAAGCTATTTTGCTCTAGGAAGGATGGTAGAAATAGAGCAGAAGTTGGGAACATTGGGAACACAAGAGCAAATCCAAGGACAGGGTCTAGAGAAAATAAATGGAAATGAACTAAACAACATGAAAGTCAGTAAAGGAAAGAAGGAAGTTATGGGAGAATGGACCTACAAACAGCAGTTATGTATCAGCAAGGAAGAAAGTGAAGGTAGGTAATATAGCCTTTTTCCCAGCAGCAGGAGCAAGCCAGAGAAAGTCATTTTGGAGTTATTCTAGCATTCCTGGGAATACCAGGTGAACAAAGACCATCCTGACTAATAACAGGCCGCAAATATACAGGGAGAAAATATCACCACCCACTGAACTCAATGCGAGTGAGCTTCTGTCTTAAAGACAATGATGATGATCTCTGTTGGATGTTCTTGACTCTCTTAATGTTCTTAATTGGCTTGAAAGCAACTTTGAAGTAGAAATTGAAAATATTAAGATAGTACTGTCCTCTCACATCTTAGTAACCTACATCTTTCATTTGTATAAAAATATGAAATTACTAACCATATTTATTCTAATAATATATTATTAGAATAAATATGAATTAATAAAATAAATATGAAAAAACATTAGAATTCTAATAATCTATTGTATAGAGAAAAGCTTTGACTGATTTAAAAGAATCAATAAACCCCCTAAGTTTAGAAATAGGTAGAAAATCTTTCATTTCAAGAAAGATTGGCAGAGAATAAAATTGGAGGAAAAGAATGTCCCCAGCCAATTTTCTGTACAATTTTTGAAGGTGACTTTAAGAAATACGGAAAAGGGGGAGAGAAGACAGTTTCTCTTACTAGTGAAACTGAAATAGAAGAGGTCTAAGAACTGGGGAAACAGAGATGGTCTCCTGCCTACACTGTTAGAGTAATAGAGTGAACATGAAATGTAGGCCAAGATGGATGACAGCAAGCAATCAAAATTAGAAAAGCATTTGATGTATTTTCCTTACTTTGGTTCTGTTGAAAGAGAATAACTTAACAAATCATAACATATTCAGGCTGGGTTTTCACAGCAATTCCACCTGGAACTGACTGATGAGAAGAGCACAGCCTGCAAAGCTGAGCTTCGGGTTCCTTGGGACTTCACTCTTTCTCTTACTTGTTTTATTTACCTTTTTAAAATAAATGAACTTGTACAACCTAACCTACTTTATCTCAGTATAAATATTCTTAACTTGCTAACTTCACTTCAACATTTGTGTTCAGGAAATTCATATGTGTTATGAGCTTCACAAATGTAAAAGAAATTAAATTATAGAGTGCATTTTTGTGAAAACATATGTTCAGGGACTGGGAAATCAACACACTCCCTGAAGAAAATAAGACCTCTGGAAGAACATGGAATGGGAAGGTCCCACATCACAGCCAGTGGAGCGGGGAATCACATTTTGCCTATAAATCAGTCATAAGAAATAGTTATTTTTTAATTTATTTATTATTTTTTATGGGTATGAGTGTACTGTCTGCATGTAGGTTGGTGCACCCAAGTCGTGCAATGCCATGGAGGTCAGAGGAGGGTGTCAGATTCCCCTGGAACTGGAGTTAAAGACAGTTCTTAGCCACCTTGTGGGTGCTGGGAATCAAACCCAGGTTCTCTACAAGAGCAGTTGGTGCTCTTAACTGCTGAGCCATCTCTCCAGCCCCCAAAATAGTTATTTTTACAACATGTACCATGCACACTTAAAAATACACACATACACACACACACACACACACACACACATATATATATATATATATATATATACACACACATATATATACATATATATATATATGAACTATCCTGATATCTCAAGTTAATAAGTTAATAATTCATAGAAAATAGTTGCTATGATCTGCATGTTTTTATTACCCTAAACTTAATAATCTTAAAATCTGCTTGCCAGATGATTTAGTCATAAAGACTGAGCCCTCATTAATGGGAATAGTGCCCAAGATAAATAGGCCTAAAGAAGTTCATTCCACTCACTCTTGTGGGAGATGTGGGAAGAAGGTTGCATTTTGAGATATTCGAATTGCATAAGGTACTAAATCTGATAGCATTGTAATCTTCCCAAGCTTCAGAATTATGAGAAATAAATTTCTGTTATCTGTAAGCTACTCAGTTGATAGTTTCTTGTTATAGTAGCGTGCACTAATTAAGAAACAAATTTATCTACATAATTACTTCAATTCTTCATTGCTTTAGCAAAACTGAGACCAGTTTTGTAAAATCATACTGAAAAGAAGTCTGAAACAAATGTCCAGGGCAGCGTTAGCCATAACCTATATTCTTTTTAAAAAGGCTGCCCAAAGTTCATCATTGATTTCCCCTTTTATGCTTTTACTTGGTTGGCTAAAGTTATAAGAAATTTAAAGGTTAAGTGGTGAAAGGAATGGGAGGGCATGGTAGAGAAGGGAGTACAGGGGGTGCTAACACTAAAGCCCTTTAGAAAATCATATGGACACCTCCTACTGTAGAAGATTCTACATATGTAAAAAAAAATTAAATAGAGTCACCCTATAATGGGGGCAACAATGCCTCCACTAAGTATCACAGGCCAGCAAATAAAATGTTCAATGCCAGAAAAGAGTTACCTACTTTGGAGCTGTTGGCCACTGTGGTCCCACAGACACTCCAGACATCACAGGCTATTGTTCTTGGTTTTCCTTCAGACTTGATGAAGTCAATGCTATGAGCTACAGCAATGACTGTTGGCAAGATACTCCCAGGGGTGTAATAGTGGCACAAGTGCTATGGGAGAAGTAAACACTTTTGACTAGATTTAAGATCTAAATCACAAGATGGAGCCCATACCTGACACCATTACCAGGACCAAGAAACTGTGGCTAGGTATGTCTCAGACCTTAGGGGAGAACCTACTACTATTATTCTGCTAAATGAACATACTATTATGTCCTGGAGCTTGCTCTGTAGACCAGTTTGGCTTTTACAAAGATCAGCCTGTCTTTGCCTCCCAAGGGCTAGGATTAAAGGCATGCGCCACCACGCCCGGCTCCATTTAGTCTTAACAGATAACAAATAAAACCTTTAGAAAACCAGTTTAGAAGTTTTTGTAGGAACTTAGGAACCCGGGTTCAAATTAGGCCTTTGAAAAAGTTTAAGAGGCATGTCGAAACTAAGTTTAATTTATGTGTACAATATAGAATGAAAGAATTTTGAAGTGGCCACTTTTAGCAGAAACCAACACAAAGGAACACACATAGCAAAAATCAGACATATGAGAGAACAGTTAACACACAGACAGCTAGCATAGACATATGACATTTTTTAGTTAACTCCATTAAAACACTTTTTTTTTTTTGGTCTTTTTCAAGACAGGGTCTCCCTGTAGCCCCAGCTGTCCTGGAACTCACTCTGTAGACCAGGCTGGCCTTGAACTCACAAAGATCCACCTGCCTCTGCCTCCCAAGTGCTAGGATTAAAGGCGTGCGCCACCACGCCCGGCTAAAACACTTTTGTACTCAAAGTCACCAAATGTTGGATTGATTTACTAAATGCCTGTTCCTGGTCCCCAAAAATTTTCCCTGCAGCTTCCAATAGTCTAGCAACGAAGTCAGAAAAGGGTTCACTCGGGCCTTGAATTATTTTTGTTAAATTGCCCGAGACTTCTCCCTTATTTGTTAATGTTTTCCAGGCTCGCAAAGCTGCAGTTGATATTTGGCTATAGACCGCAAGCGGGAAGCTGGTCTGATCAACAGCATGTTCTCCCTGACCAGTAAGCATGTCAAATGTCCATCGGACTGCCTCGCCTCCAGCTGTAGCGTTAGAGCGAGCTTGCGTCTGACAGGCATCATGCCAAAGCGCCTTCCATTCTAGATATTGCCCCATTGTTAGGAGGCAAGCTTTTGCAACATACTGCCAGTCTGTTGGTGTCATGGCAATACTGGCCAGGCGTTCTACTTGTGATACAGTAAAATTAGCATTGACTCCATAAGCTCGGACGGATTCTGCTAACTCTTTAACTTGTTTGTGCTCTACGGCATGGTGGCCCTGACCACCATCTTCATTTTCAATGACCGGGAACATGTGCCTCATGGCGTGGCGTACCTCTGGGGAACAAAAGGAGGTGGAGCACTGCCCAGGTACATAGGGAGGAGGAGCGGAAGGTACCGAGCTGCGGGGCTTGTTTACATTCAGTTTTAACCTGTCTCGCCTCCAGGCAGGCTGAAAGTGTTCAAGTTTATACCGGGCCACTTCCTCCTCTAAATCGTCCTCTTCGGACGAGGACAGTTCCACATTAGACTCTGAATCAGTTAAAGTTAAGGCTTGCAAGTCTTTAAACGGGTATAAAGTTCCCTTATTATCCTTTTCCTTCTTATTCTCACCCCTTCCTTTGGGTGTGGTACCTTTTTCTGAAGCTTCACTCTTTATGCGTGCACCTTTTTTTGAATCCCGTTCCGTTTCTGACATGCTATCCTGAAGGTCCTCAAGGGCCTGCTGCCCCTCCCTAATTTCATCCTCACAGTTTCGATCCTGGAGACAGGATTTAACCAGCTTCCAAATGGGGATAGTACCGGGCTTGAGTTTGCCCGTACGCTGTTCTCTATCAAGATCGCCTTTAAGCTTTTCCCAGCTCGGAAGTGAAAGCGAGCCAGTGGCAAGAAACCAAGGGGCGCAGCGATCAACTTCCCGAACAAAGGAATCCAAGGTTCCGGTGGAGACCTTCAGATTCCTTGCCCGAAGCACCGCCTGAAGCGCAGGCACCAGAGAATGCGAGTTCCCCATGGAGAGGCGAGACGGGTTATCTACCTCCGATTTAAACGCCAAAAGTCAAACCCAGTTCTGAAAACGGCAACAGCAAACACTAAGACAAACACATGAGCACCAAACCCTCCAAACAATCAAGAAAAAGCATGCCTCTCGGAACAAACTTACCTGAGCGCAGTTCTGAATCCTCTTCACAAGTGAAGGGTCCTCTCAGTGCCAGCGAAATGTAGAGCCCAGGCCCGGGTCTTCGGCACCATTTGTCCCGCGCGCTGTATAGTCTCGCCGGCAAGAACTTCACGCGGACAACAGGATTCTTCTGCAGCAGTATTTATTGTGTACACAGCTCTCTTGTGAGAAGGACCCCGAAATGGGGAAAAGGCACTGCTTAAATACCAGTCTAGAGGGTTTGTGTATGTTCTGGATAGGTGCACTGTCCCATGCCTCATTTGCATGTTAAAAGCGGGAGCTTAGAGACTAGTAGTCATGCGCAGTTTCTCCAATGCAAAGGCAACGGCGGGAAACGGCTTGTAGTGACTCAGGAAGTCGGCGCCATCTTTAAGGTGTGGTTGCGAGCGACACAGCACACTCGTGCAGGCTACCAACACTATTAAGCCTAGCCCCAATGCCTTATCACTCACTATAACTATAGCTTACTGAATCGCTCAGTCCTCATCACCAAAGCTTCGATTTTGCAGTAGATGGTAAATAACACTGATACCTACAACTTACAGAGGTGCACTGAATAAGATACTGAAAAAATGCTAAGCTTTAAGTGAAACATCTAAATCACACCTCTCTTGCCAAGGCTCAGGGATTGTCAAGGAAAAGGGGTTAGAAAGATGGTAAGTACCAGAAGCAGTGGATGACTGTAAGAAAGCAGTGTTATCTGAACACAACAGCGCAGTTGCATATATGTATTCACAGCTGCTGCAATAGCACACACAAGACCTACATAAGCTCAAGCAAGACAAAGTTCCAGCATGGAAGGAGGAGGTGGGCATGCAGTTCAACCCCTAGCTAAGAAAGTATTGGTAATTGATAGCTTCCGTTCTATAAGAGTATGACTCCTATAGATCCCTCACACTCGAAGGGATGGATCCATGTACAAGAGACAACAGAAATGTGGGCAACACCAAGTACACTAGATAAATATTGAATGTTCAAGGAATTAATAAAATATTATTAAAAGTAAATCCCTTCCTATAGTCAAATAATTATCTTGCCTTTCTCTGAGAATTTTCTAAGCACTATTTATCTTTTCTGGGCAAAGTGCTATTCTCTTGTAATCTTGGCACCTGGAGAATGAGACAGGAGGACTACAAATTCAAGGTAGGGACAGGCTACCTAATGAGATTCTGCTATCACCCCTCCCTCAGGAAGTTGTTATCCTGATAGTCAAAGATGAAGAATCATTCCATTTATAATGAACTTTTCTTAACTTTTAAAATTCAGTTTTTCCCACCATTAGTGAAAAGGAGTATATGAGGGAGTGTGTTTTTGTTTTCTCCTAGTGATCACCGCCCCTTCTGGGGTAGAGTACCAGTAAGTATTTCTTTTTATTTTTAATATTTTATTGAGTTTTGCTCATGTCATAAAAGAGTTTTTAATTAAATTTAGATTCCTGGCCCCATGCATGTCCCCACATCACCACACACACACACACACACACACACACACACACACACACATTGAACCTCGTTCATTCTTTTATATGTGTTGAGTCTTTTCTAGTCAAACATTTATACTCAAACCTTCTTTGGTGCAATTTTATCCACTGGAATCTAGTCAGCCTATCTAGAGATCTTAAGGAAGATATATTCTCCTTTACCTAGCAGTATTCTGTTGCCAACAGTTCCTTTGCTAGGGCTGGGTCTGCCACCCAGTTCTCTCACTCCACTCCGGGCCCTTCTCTGATTGAGTTGGTTTGGGTCTTGTGCATGGTGCCCCCATTGCCACAAGTTCGCATGAGGGAGCTTCCAGTGTCCTGAAAGCCTTTGTTTCGTTATGTTCATAGACCAATTCTTGCTCTTCCAATCTTCCCTCACCCCTCTTCTGCAATGATTCCTGAGCTGTGAGTAGGTGAAAATTAATATAGGCATCTGCTCCAGGGAAAGGCTCTCTACAGTTTCTTATTCTCTAAGTCAGTTGTGAGTTTCTGTGGGCATTGAACTCTGCTATATAAGGAAGCTTTGCTGCTGAGAGTTGAGGGATGCACTAGCAAACACCCCTGTTTTGATATGTTCTGTGAGCCTTGGGGATAGAGGTTCCACCATATGTATTTCATCTAAGGCTGGGCATTTCTCAGATATATTCTCTGTGTGTGACCACTTTGGAACTCTGTAATAGCCTTCAGCTATTGCAAAGAGAAGCTTCTTTGATAAATGGTGCACAGTACACTTGTCTGTGAAATATAAACATCTATATTGAGCATATGGTAAGAAATTTCACTTCTCTAGAGTTATGACAGTGATAGGGTTTTCTCTAGGATCTGTGGCCTCTCCAGCCATGTATATTTGGCTATTATTATAACGTCACCCATGAGTTCCCTCCCGCTGGATAGCTGGTGATTACCCCCTATAGAAAAGTGCCACTGTTAAATCAGTAGAGAGAGTTTGCAGTGCCAATCATTGTGGTTATTAGGCTTTACAGCTGGGTTAGACCATTGATTGATTTTTTCCTTTGGAAGCTTGCTAATATTAGCCTTTAAATATTATGACCTTTAGAAAGTCCTTTCCTAAACTTTTATCATGTTGGGTACTGCATAGTTTTCTTCTAGCAGTTTTAGGGTTTTAGGTTGTATATTGATATCTTTGATTCATTTGGAGTTGACATTCTTTTGCAGAGTAAAAGATAAGGTCCAATTTCATTCTTTTACAGGTAGAGATTCAGTTTTGTCAGCATCATTTTTTGAAGATGCTGTCTTTCCTCCATTGTATGTTCTGAATAAATGTGTTTACATCAGAATTCAATTGTCATGCTATTTTTAGTAATATAGGGAAATAGTAATATAGTAATGTAGGAAAAATAAATGTTATCACATCTGAAAAATTTTATAAACATTTTGCTTAATCTGTAGTACATATATCTGTGCTTAGGTAATATCTATGAGTCTATGTGCTTTAAAATACTAACACATCAACAGATTATTTAGGGTAAGAAAAATCATACTTTTTAAGGCTGGAAATCTTTCTTGGAATAATTTTTGGTTTTTTCACTGATTTTGCAATTTAGAAACAGAACTTTTCATTTAAACTTGATGTTGTATTTTATCTCCTCTGACTGAAATATCAACTACAGGATTCATTTTTTCCCACCTACAGGGTCTTTGGTGTTTTGAGATCAATTGAAAGTTGATAGACCTAAAGAGAAAAGAAAAAAATTCCTCAAAGGTAAAGTAAATTTTGTAAATCTGTGGCATGAAGCCAAAACCGATTTGACTTACATTTATGACTGTGTTGAAGGAGAAATTTCTTCAACTAATCTAATGGGATATTTAGGTATAGAATTGAGGATGGTTTATAAGGGATATTCCAAATTTTTCTGAATACAAAGGAAAATAGTACCTTTCTGTGTTTTCAATTTCTATTAATATCAACAATAGCTAATAGAATAATAAAAATACCCCCTTTATAGTGAAAACTCTTTACTAGAAAAGCATACATTAAAATAAATCTAGGGTGAGGAGAAATAGCTCAGTTGGTAGCATGTTGTCCAAGCACAAAGACCTGACTACAGTTTAGCTCACACCCTTACAAAAGCCAGTAGAGCAGCAAACGTGTATTCCCAAGCCTGGAGTGGACTGCCAGAGGATCCCTGGAACTTACTGACCAGACAGTTTAGTCAAATTGATAAACTCTAGGTTCAGTGAAATACCCTGTCTCAAAAACTAAACCAGAAAGCTCCTAAGGAAAGCAATCAACTTTGAGCTTTGACCTCCAAATTAGTATGTGCACACATATGTATGCACATGTCCACACACATGAACACGGACCCACACATAAACCACATGAACAAAAAATTTTAAATACCTATGTATTCCCAATAATTTTTCCACTCTCCTCAATACAAGAATAAGACACTGACTATTGATGGCAAATCATATTTATGGTTTCTATTCATTCAAAAAATGAAAATACTAAATACAAAATATAAAAATCTCCTCCTAAATATAGTCTAAATTCTTGAACAACACTGATCTTCAGAGTTACCTTCAAAGGAAGTCCACTTAATCAGGAAATATTAAGTCCGTACTGTGAAAGAAAACAGTATTCTGACACTTGTTAAAAAAGTAGGGAAATTTTTATTCAAAACAATTGCAATAGATGTTAAAGTCATTGCAATATGTGAATGAGATAGAATGAGCTACCAGAATAAGAACAGGAAATCAAAATCCATTATGATTGTTAAGAAGAGCCATCAAGGATAAGGGAATTCTTTCTAAACTGACTTATACATCAAAGGTGGAGAATGAGGAACCAGATTAGACACCAAGCGTGAGCAAATAAGATGTAATTGGGAGGGCATTAATTCTTGCAAAACTTAGGATAGTTGCTAAAACTGAACAATTCAGATCCATGAATGAGAACAAGAGCAAGGAAAGTGAAGAAGAGCAACATGAAGGTCCAGTCAAGAGGTGAGACCACGAAGTCTAACAGTTGTTGCTAAATAAAGAAGTCTTTCTTTTTTATGCTGTTATTGATGTTTTGTGTATTTCAGACATCACTTTTCAGTTCAATTTAGACATATTCCTCTTTCATAGTAACATGTTTCATATACCCCAAAATGATCAACTTGCCATCTACAAAGTATCATTCATCTTTAATCTCAGTCTATTGCTAAAATAAAGACCATGACTTGAAAAGAGCTCCTTGCATCTTGTCATACTTTGTCCTTAAAATATAGTTTCCAACGCATAGTTTATAATGACTGCTTGGCCTCAAGGAAAGGGATATATCATCCACTCAGCACAAAAGATTAAATACAAAGTCTACCCTTGTATAATATTTCCCAAAAATCACACATACTGTATCCTCTTGTTTTGTATTTGTGAAAATATAGAAAGATAAGCATCTTCATCTCCACAGAATATACCTCAAAAGGATATAGAGCCAGCAGAAAAGAATTGATAATTCTACTACTAAAGTTCATATGAATAAAATTCAAGAATATTACTAGACCAAAAGCCTTCTGAAGAAGTGAAAAATACTACTACTAACAGTTCTTTTTCACATATTATTCAAGAGCTTTTTGCAACAAATGCCTGCTTGTATTGCCAAAGAGTTGGACCATAGACTATCAGTGGTCACAGGAACAGAAGTGACAGGTTAACCAAGACAAAACATCCCCTAGAGACAAAACTTTCTTTACTAGTTTACATTTAAACCATAGAGTGTTTTGACACAGGTATTAAAAATTTATTAAGAATGCTTAAGTCAACGTTCAGGCTTTATTTACATGTTATATACTACTTAAAATACCAAATTTATACAAAGTTGGAGCTTTACCAACTGTATTTAAAGTGCTAATCTGATTTGGCCAAAGGGATTTAAAAGGACAATTTTTTGCCCCTTACCCTCTAAGGTCAACGTAAATTAGGGTCCTGCATGGGCGCCTCTCTACATGGACTATGGTAGTGAGTCACCAGTCATCCAGCCAGTGTCCAGTCAAAGGAGGAAAGTCAATATAGAGGAGAAACCCTCATGCTTCAAAGGAAAGCCCGGGTCAAACAAGACATGAGGGGACTGGTAAAAAGGGCCAGGAGCAAGGCCTGAGTGACCCCTAAGGACCAGAACCTCAACTGACCTTAACACCAAACTAATTTAATTTATCTGAGCTAACTGTATGGTTTTAAACACCCTGACAGGAAACCTTAACCAAAAGAAAGAAATAAAATAACTTATGCCTTATTACCAGAGAGATAGGTGAGAGAGTTAACTGTGCCATGCTAGAAAATACTAACTGCTCACAAATTGGTTTTACATGAAGGATGCTTGTACTCACAGATTATAATTTATTGTTAAAAAAATGAAAACAAAACAAAACAAAAAAACAGAGAAAGATGCAGAAAAGTTACGGCAGAATGCATGATCTGGGATGGGTAGGGGTGGGGTGGGGGGAAGGGAAGGGGATATATGCCTGAACTGAATTGAAAAATGATGTATGAAATACACAAAGCATCATTAAAAATAAATAAATAAATACATAAAATTAAAAAAAATTTAAAAAGCATATAAAAAAAGAAAATACTAACTTTTGTATTCTCATGGGTATGCTGGCTCTCAGTCTGGAACCCTGTGTACTAAAACTGGCTTTCATTCTGGAGCCCTGTGTAATAAAACTGGCTCCCATTTTGGAGTCCTGTGTACTAAAACTGGCTCTCATTTTGGAGCTCTGTATACTAAAACGTTTCTCCAATTCCTCAGAATAGAGTACAGGTCTACTCTTCCTCAAGAGACTCTAGAAAGGGACTCTCCAATTGGTAATGCACTCACTAGACCCCCCCCCCCGTTGGTACCGGGAAGTCTGTGCACTGGTACACTCATATAAGACTTAACCAGCTTGTCTTTTCCGTTGCAGAGAAAGTATGCACTACTGGCCACTATCGATCTGGACCAAAAACACCAGGCAGCCAGAGCAGGCGAGATGGAGACCAGACTGTAACCCCTCCAGCCTGAACCCCCTTCCCCTGAGACTTTGCCCCCTCCCCTCCCCACCTCTGAAGCAGATACAGAAGAGAGAACAATGCTCCATTCTCTTATATTCAAAGAGACACACAGATGTCCACTGCCTCCAGAGGCTGTCAATCTTATGCCCTCTTCCCCTTTACCTGAGGCCGCACCCAAAGGATTTAGAAGGGTGTGTCCCAGTCATGTTGCCAACTGCCAAGCCCTGACAATTCCTGAAGTAAATATGTTCCAGGAGTGAAAAAATAGCATAGTATCTTCTCCAGCCCCAACACTACAATTTTTTTTCAGAAAAAAAAAATGTTCAAGCACAAAATAACAGTGTGATAAATGGTGAAAAGTTAGAGTAAATTATCAAAATTTCCTGACCATATTTTGTCTTATATTACATGATCTGTGATGCTTAACAAAACACCTCCAAAGCTAATGACTCAGGAGGAGACACATTATTCTTTCATTCATGCTTTTTTGGGGTCATTCACTCAGAGAAAACTCTGTAAGCTGGACTCATCTTTGATGGATATGTGGCATTGGCTAAAGACTCCCCCCTCATGCAATGCATATATATCAGTCAGTGATTGAGTTGTTAGTGGTCTATTTATCCAACTGGGGTACTCAAGTTCTCCTATAAATGGTTTCTATCTTCAATCTTCCAGGTCATGTTTCCTACATATGCATCTTAGAAGGACCATGCAGACTTCTTTCCATAGCAGTCATTCTCCAAGAGAGTGAATATAATTTGTAAAGAACACGTGAAAATTTAACATATAAATCACATACTGCTCTTCTAACATGTCCAGTTTTTCAAAGACTGTCCCTGGGTCAATAAAGACTCAGGGAACAGGAAATTGAGTCCATATCTTGTTAATAACAATGTTATAAATATGTAGGTTTGAGTGGAATTAACTTTATGGATAATCAGATTTTGAGCCAAAACTATTTATACTCTTCTATTCAGTCAAACAACTCTGTCTACTTCTTATCAACCTTAAGACTCAGTGAGTTATACCTACGTGAAGTCAAATATTTTATGCTCTGCAGTGGGTCTAGAAGTTGACATCCTAAGTAAAGACTAAATGTTATCTTCCAATCCTGCCTCTTCCAAACAATGCCAGGTTGGCCTGTGTGCCTCATTTCTGTTACCTGGTTTACTCTCTTGAATGATTGGTTTATTGATGGACTTTGCAGTAAGCAACACTTCCTCAATGGAAGGTCTTACTGGACAGCATTAGTTTGATTAGACTGAATTTAT
Source organism: Rhizomys pruinosus (assembly GCA_009823505.1). Classification (NCBI taxonomy): domain Eukaryota; kingdom Metazoa; phylum Chordata; class Mammalia; order Rodentia; family Spalacidae; genus Rhizomys; species Rhizomys pruinosus. The sequence continues at coordinate 2,519,462 of VZQC01008045.1, read as the reverse complement.
TATGTATCAAGGATCTTTTCATTTCTTATAATTTCACTTTCCAGGAGTTCCCTCTATCTATACAGTCAACAGGGAGAACCTGAAATACTTTACACAATGACTTGTGGCAGAGTAGTATTAATGAAGTTCACTCTTGGAATAATTTAAACAAGAGTGGGCTCAACCTTATTCTGAGATATTATTATTCCTCCCAGTACTGTTAGAACTCAAGTCTCTTTTACTCTGCTTTATTCTGTTCTATTCATCATCCTATTCTGCTCTACTCAACCTTATTATGTTCCATAGCAAAAGTCTCCTCTCTATTGAACAGCATCTCAAGCATTGTATAAACGAACTTTGCTAATAGTTTTACAGCAGAAATTGTTTTCCTGAATCTACTGACTCATAACAGCACAAAAATCCATCAAAGTATGCCAGCATGTTGCTTGTAATATCTGTGCTGGAGATGTTGTTTATGACATTATTGTTGTTTTGAACACCAGCACTGTCATATCACACACACACACACACACACACACACACACACACACACACACACATACACACACACACACACACACTGTGTTTGGAGTCAGTGGCATAACTGAACTGCAAATAGTGGACATGATATAAGATTAAAGCTATGCATTGCACTCAAGCCAGGCATGGTAGCTTATCCTTTAATTCCAGCACTGGGGAGGTAGAAGCAAGTGTATCTCTGTAAGTTCAAGGATATCCTCATCTACATAGTAAGTTCCAGGATAGCTGGATCTATAAACTTGACTCAAAGAGACCAAAAAAATAGTAGCTATACATTCAACTTAGATTTTTTTTTTTTTGGTCTTTTCAAGACAGGGTCTCCCTGGAGCCCCAGCTGGCCTGGAACTGACTCTGTAGACCAGGCTGGCCTTGAATTTACAAAGATCCACCTGCCTCTGCCTCCAGAGTGCTGAGATTAAAGGCGTGTACCACCACGTCCAGCTCAACTTAGATTTTTAAAGTTAGTTCCATCAGGATTTGTCCTAGTTTTGTAGATGTGATAAAACACTGACAAAAACCAACTTGAAATGGTTTTTTTGGCTCCCAGCACAGTCCATTTATTAAGGAAAGTCAAGGGAGGAACCTGAGGCAGGAGCTGAAACAGACTACAGAGGAATGCCTCTTACTGGCTTGCTTCACTGGCCTGTGCTCAGGCTGCTTTTATATATGTCCAGGCATGGCACCACTCACAGCGGGGTGTGTCTCCTCACATCACTTAACAATCAAAGAAGTGACCCACATACATGGCCACAGGCCAGTGTAATGTAGGAATTCCCTCAAGTGATAGTCCTTCTACCCAAGTGTGCCAAGTTGACAACTGAAGATGTACAGCACAGGATTCCAAATCGTCCTAGGACTATTCACATTGTTTTACTTAGAAGGTTTATGTAGTTATAAATGTTATCAAAACATATTATTAACTTGGTTTACAAGGTTATACAATATCTCAGTTTGTAACAGTGTGTTACAAAGAGTCTTTCCCATTATAGTAATTCCTATAGAGACTGGTTTCCAAAAATTAAAAGGTGCAAAACCCTCCTGAAAATAAAACACCACATTTCTATCCCATTTTCTTCCATAAACCAGGTAAGGTCTATAATTAAGAAGAAACAGACTCTTCCATGATGGAAGGTGCAATATGCATATATGGAAATGCAAGGAGTCTAGGGCAGCCATCTTTACAGATATGCTAGCACAGTTCATCTTCAGGTCTTCATGTTCTTTCAACATGCTACTTATAGCATTTATTAATTTACACACATTGAACCATCCCCGCATCTCTGCAATAAGGCTTACTTGATCACAGCGGATGATCATTTTGATGTGTGTATGCATGCAGTTTGTGAGTATTTTCTTTTTTGTTTGTTTTTCTTTTTTATTTTAATTTATTTTGGCTGAAAAATACAAATATAAAGTTGTACATATGTATAGGGTCACATGATGTTTCATGCATATATACATTATTTAAAACTTAAAACTACTGAACATGTCTAGGTCATTATACATATATAATTTCTTTGTGGTTAAATATTCCACAGTTCTGAACAAAATTACACAGATCTTTCTTTGAAGCTTTTTGAAATGTATATAATATCATATCTATATTGATCCAAATGTATTTTCTTGAGAATCTGTGTCTAAGTTCGTTAAGCATATTTTCCTAAAGTTTTCTTTTTGTTGTGTCTTTACCTGGTTTAGGAATTAGAGTGATACTGGCTTCATAGAAAGAGTCTGAGAGCTCTCCTCTCTCTCTCTTTTTACCTTTTAGAATAATTTAAGCAACATTGGTAGCAGATATTCTCTGAATCTCTGATTAAATTCTCCTGTACCCATCTGGGCATGGGATTTTTGTTGTTGTTGTTGTTGTTGTTGGGTGTTTATGGATTGTTATTTCAAAGTCCTTATTTATTATGGATCTATTGATATTCTCTTGATTTATCTTTGGTGGTTTACATAAACTTAGAAATGTATCCATTTCCTTTATATTTTCAAATTTAATAGAGTACAGCTTTGAAAGTATACCTTATACTGTACTGGATTTTGTTTGGGGGTACCTATTGAGATGTTTCCTATTTCATCTCTGATTTTAATATGGATTTTCTCTTTAATTGACTAACTGGGCTAAGGGTCTGTCTATCTTCATTTACTTTTCAAAGCACCTGCTCTTAGACTTACTGATTTCTTTATTGTTGTTGGTTTCCGTATCATTTAATTTCTTCTTTTATTTTTGTTATTTCTTTTCATATACTAGGTTTGGCTTTGATTTGCTCTTGCCTATCCAGTCATGAGTTGTACTGTGAAGTCATTTATATGTGCTGCTTCTGATTTTTCAGTGTAAACTTTCCTCTTTTGATGGTGTTTAAAATGTCCCAGAGGTTTTGTTGTCTTATATTATCAATTTCATTTAGTTCCAAGGTACCTCTATTTCTTTATTATTTTTTGATGCAAACATCATTCAGAAGTGTGTTGTTTAATCCCTATGAATTCTTGTAATCACTAGAGCTTATTTTGCTATACTTATAAGATTTGTGCATCATGTTCAGATAGAATGCATGGACTTATTCAGTATTTTTTTTTTTTTTGGTCTTTTCAAGACAGGGTCTCCCTGTAGCTCCAGCTGTCCTAGAACTCACTCTGTAGACCAGGCTGGCCTTGAACTCACAAAGATCCACCTGCCTCTGCCTCCCAAGTGCTAGGATTAAAGGAGTGCACCACCACGCCCAGCCGGACTTATTCAGTATTTTTATATTTGGTGAGGTTTGGTTTTGGCCTTAGTATGTGATCGAGATTAGAGAAATTTGCATGGGATGCTGAGTAGAAAGTGAATTCTTTTGTGCTTCGGTAGAATAGTCTTAGATGTATGTTAGGTCAATTTGATGTATGATGTCATTTAATTCAGATGTCTCTACATATTTTGTCTAGTTTACCTGTCTTTGGGAGATAGCAGGGTATTAAAATCACCTACTCTTACTGAGTTGGGATTAATCTGTGTTTTATAATCCTTTAGTACTATTTTATGATACTGAGTGCCCCAGAGTTTAGTGTACATATGTTCATGATTGCAATGTCTTCTGGTCAATTGTTTCTTTGATTAGAATGAAGTGACCTTCTTTTTCTCTTCTGAATAATTTTATTTGAAATTACTTTGTCAGATATTAGTATTACAACACCTGCTTGCTTCTTCATTCCATTTGCTTATAGTATTTTTTTCATCTTTTCACCCTAAGGTAGTGCCTATGCATGAAGGTGAGACAAGTTTCTTGAATACAACACAAAGGTGGATTTTGTTTCTTAAACCATTCTTTTGACTCAGGAGTTGAGGCCATTGATATTTCAAGATACTGTTGAAAAGTGTGTATTGGATACTGTGATTTTAATTTGTTTGTATTATTGGTCTTATTTTGTTTTTTTTCTGTAATTGTTTTCTTTCTGTAACCTCGTGGGTATACTCATTCCTATATTCAGTCTTTTGAATTCCTTTGAATATTCTCTATAAAAGTGGTTTGGTGGACGTTAATTCTTTCAGCCTAATCATGTCATGGAAAAGTTTTTGTTCCTCTTCGACTATGATAGACAGTTTTGCTGGGTAAAGTATTCTGGGTGATCCATGGTCATTTAGACCTGAGTATGTTTTGGTCTAGGCACTTCTGGTTTTCATAGTTTGTGCTGTAAAAAGTCAGCTGTAATTCTAAAGGGCTTTCCTTTCATGTAATTTGCTGTTTTTCTCTAGCACCTTTCATCATCTTCTCTTTCTTTCTGTGTATGTAGAGTTTGTACTATGATATCTCATGGGGAGTTTCTGTTTTGGGTCTAAATGCTTTTTTTTTTCTAAATGCTTTTTTATGTGCTTCTTGTGTCTGTATAGGTAAGTCTGTCATGAATTTGGGGAAGTTTCCTTCTATGATACTGATGAAGATCTGGTCAATGCCATTGTCCTGAAACTCTTCTGTTTTCTTTATGCCTATGGTAGACAGATTTGGTTTTTTCATGCTCTCCCATGTTTTCTCTGTATTCCATGCCTGTTATTTTTTTCCTTATGGTTTTTGCTTGAGGAGTCCAGTTCTTTGATTTTGTCATCTAGTATGGATATTCTATTTTCCATTTCATTAATTCAGTTTATGAGGCTTTCTTATGTCATTTCAGATTAGCTTAATGATTTTTTTTTAATTCCATCTTCATTTCAGCACAGGTTTTATTCAATATTTGTATCTTTTTTTAAATTCACTTTTCAAGTCCTGAATTGTTTTGTTATTTCATTCAGCTGCATATTTGTATTTCCTAGGTTCTTCAGGGTGATTCTCATTATTATACATTTCTGTAGAAATGCTGGGTTTTGTTGGCAAGGTATTCCTTTGGTTTTTCATATTATTATATTAGAGTTTTTGCACTGCTGTTTAGGCACATGACTGTTGGCTATATGATAGAAAACTGGCTCTTTTCAGTTTCTCTTGGTTACCCTGAAGGACTTGACACTTTTACTGAAACCACAACTTATGTGAGCCCTAGAACTAACATGGAGAAATAAAGCTAGTAATGTCCTTGGGGGTTCATCTCTACTGGCTAGCTTTCACAGTGTTGGAATATGTTATATATGTTACCACAAAAGAAAAGAAATCACTGGTCTTACCCAGCTGTGAACTCTGTGAACTACAATGACCAGCCTGTCAACATATGCCCATTGATGTGAGAGAAGCATGAATTTTATATGAGTAACCAATTAGTTTGTGGTTGGATTTAAGGCTTCCTTCATAAATTGGAGACCATACCTCACAGTACTTCTTGCAATATATAGCAATTAACATAAAGACCCACAACTGGGCAACATGTAGAGAATAAGATACATTAGAGTATTTAGTCCTAAATGGGATACCTATGTCATGCCCTCTATTTTAAAGGTTCCTGGATCATTGTGGAAGAAGAAGTGGAAAGATTTTAACAGCCAGAGGTGGTGGATGAATATAAGGAGACTGTTCTCTGAACACAAGAAGACAGTTTCACACATAAACCCATAGAATTTCTGAAAACATGTGTAAGACCTGTCTAATCCCAAACCAGACAAAATACCAGCGTACATGGGGAGGTGGGCAAGAAGCTCCTATCGAGCTGATAAAATATCAGCCATTGATAGATGCTGGAAGAAGACAGGTGATGAAGCCACACCCAAGAGTATTTGTGAACCACATATTAAACTTTATAGGCCTAAGGAATAATAGAGGAGATGAAGTGCAGAATGGGCAGTTACTTGGTGGATCTTAGAGAAGAACAGGGAAGGCTTCTCAATATGATGAAAATATATTGTATGACTATCTTAAAAATCAATTTAAGCTGGGCGTGGTGGCGCACGCCTTTAATCCTAGCACTTGGGAGGCAGAGACAGGCGGATCTTTGTGAGTTCAAGGCCAGCCTGGTCTACAGAGTGAGTTCCGGGACAGCTGGGGCTACAGGGAAACCCTGTCTCAAAAAGACAAATAAATAAATAAATAAATAAATAAATAAATAAATTTAAATATTAATAAAAGTAAAAGAAAAATTCTACAGTCCTTTCTAACCTGTAAATATCTGCTTTGACAAACTCTTTTTTATACCTAATCTAAAAATGTTTCTCAGTGAAAGAAATAGTACAATCATGTTACAAAATTTTGACACATTCTACCTGCATGGGTGCTTGGTAAATTTTACCACAGTTCCACTATGGGAGCCATACGAAAGCATCATAGTAGTAATGATGTTTTATATAGCCATGCATCATTGTCGTGGTTGGGATTGTTTCCTTCATAATCACACACACACACACACACACACACACACACACACATATATATATACATATATAATATATATATTCATATTTTTATTCTATTTTCAAGACTATTAGAATGTTTATATGCTAAAGGCAGTGACCATATTGACTTAGTTTTCTCCATATTAAGCTTAAGTAGGAACCAAATACATGCAATTCATTATTATTTTCAAGATGATTTATCTGCAAAGATTATTTAACATTTTTATAACTTCACACACTAAAACTAATATCTCAAGCCCAAATAATTTAAAGTATTTTTATTTTTATATAAATAAATTGACAATCACACCAGGGGGACACACACATGCATTCCATTCATATTTTTAATAAAAACAAAAGATGGAGGTTATCATTCCTCAACCACTAACATCATATATATTAACTGAATAGAGAATGCAAAAGTTTTCACAGCATGTGAAAGAAATGTTAGCATCAAAGTCCATAAGATTTCTGTTTTGAAATGACTGTTAGAACCACAGAAGCCTGTGACCTACCATAGGTGTTAGAGAATGACCAGCTCCATCTTTCACATGCACAATTGTGCTTTTGTCAGTGACTAGCGATGCTTAGGAATGGTAACCAGGAAAGTTCATTTTTATGGTTGAAATAACTTATACTTATGGCCCACTGTACATTTAGGTATGGATAGTGCTGTGCTGCAGACCCAGAAAATAATGCCTGTTATCAATCTTTACTTACTCTGATGCCTATTATCAATATTTCAAACTGAAAGCTTTTTTAGTTAATATGGAGTTTTCTTTTCTACTCTGTGAAAATTGATAGCGTTTGTAAGCATACTTGACAGATGATTGGCAGTGTGCTACCTATAATATTATCTCTATACAAGTGGTATTTTCTCCCCCCCAATAATTTATCATTCTTTCAATAAATTTCTCATTAAAATAATATTATTTTCTTGAAGTTGAAATTTGCCAAGCAAAATAAAAGCAGTTTTACTGATTCCTTCATTTCCTGTAAAGCTGGCATCTTACTTGCATGAATCAACTTGTCATTTATGTCCTAGAATGAGCATAAATGGGATATTGAGTAATAAAACTAAAATAAATCAATGTGTTTAAGTTTCACTCAAAGTATACATTAGGATAGTCATACTTAGGATTCAGGAAAAGATAAGTGGTCAAGTAATTTTAATATGGTTGTAAAGGGCATAACTTTTGACAGCAGCTAGAACCCTGAATAAGTTCATTTTGGGGATTAGTTCCTTTAAGTGTTGATGATAAATGAATACCAACTCAAATGCCATTACATGCATTGAAAGAGAAAATCTACATAAATTATTAAGCAAAGATTCTGACAAATAATACACTCTAAAAACAAAGCAGTTGTCATTATTAGTATAACTCAAAATTAGAGAATCCTTAGATCAAGTGTTAAAATCATCCTTATCAATTATGAATGTAACATTAATTGAAAGATTGTTAATTAAAGCTATTTCAAATGGTACAAACTTTGTTTGAGTCATTTAAGTAGAGCATCTACATTTCATTTACAGTCATTGCTAACAGTATAATGGAATATGCTGTTTAAAATACACTTACTCAGCTCTGCTGCTAAATTCACAGCCAGAGTCAGTTACAAGGTCATGATAAGAAGCTCAGAATTCCTTCTAGAATTTTAGACTTTGGCTTGTATTTGGATAAAATGGTGAAGGACTAAGGGGTTTTTTTTTTTAACCTATAGAGAAAATATTGGGTTATTGCTGGAAGGAGCCAACAGGAGTGAGAAAATTGCTCTTTTGTCTTATTATCAGTCATCTTAACATCAGGTTGAGAGACAACTACTTGGAGAGGGAAAAACACTCTAGCTAAAATGACTTCAGGGGATATTGATTAAAAAGTATATTTTTCATGAAACATTTAGTGACCTGATACATAAATCATCACACTAAAACTTGCATTGTAAGTTGACTTGTGGGGAAGTTACAAAGGTTAAAGCTTGCACAAGTAATGAATGAGGAGCAGATCTGCATTACCTTGAGGGGAAGTATTGCATCAGGACACAGGTTTTCCACAGAACTGATTTATTAGGGCTTTCAAGCTAAATGTGCAAAGAATCTTGTTCATAAAGTTCTCCCACTGTTAATTCATGCTGTTTCTATTTGCATGGATGTTGTGTGGATATTTTATTCTTACCCAAAGATATGCCATCAAATAGTAAAGTATAATCACTTTCCTAACTAATACAGAATCATAAGAATATTATACACTGAAGCCTTCAATTTTAACTCTGCTACTCAATACCCGTATTTTGGATTCTGCAGAATTGGGTAAAGGCAGCTGGGTTTCACAACAAAATGAAAGAAACCACCCTATATCCTTGTTGAGCTCAAAAAATTCCTTAAAATTATCTTTGACTGTCTTTCTTTCTAAACTTCATTCAGTTGATAGTCTTGCCTCAAATCTACCCCATATTGATCATGGTATGGGATCCTAACTTGTTTTCCTACTATCCAACCTCAAATACCCCACTGATCATATGACTGAAGTACTTAAGGATTCATGTAAAAGGAAAATAGCACCCACTACCCAGTTAAAAAACCTCAGAAAAATTAGAAACCAAGAACACTTACAAGTTACTTCAGACAACCAACCATTCCATATCAGAAAACTATAAGCTGAATAATTTATGCAGGTTTTAAACTGTTTGGAGGTGATAATTAACTTCCTCTGACATCATTGAGCTAATGAGCTCATCCTCCAGTGAAAGATTTTGGACAGATATATTTTTTAAAGAGTCAAAAGTGGAATCATAATAATAAAAAAAAAAAGTCTTGAAAAATAAACCAACATCTGAACAGGTTAAGAATAAGTCAACTCCAGATGGACCAAAGACCTCAATGTGAAACCCCAAACTCTGGAGATGATAGAAGAGAAGCTTGGCAGCAGACTACAAGACATAGGTGTAGGAAAAGACTTCCTAAATCAGACAGCAGCTGCACAAGAAATAAGATCGACAATTGACAAATGGGACCTCATTAAACTCAAAAGCTTCTGTACATCAAAGGAAGCAATACAGGAAGTGAGGAGAAGACCCACAGAGTGGGAGGAAACCTTCACAGCAGATACATCTGACAAAGCATTAATTTCCAGAGTATACAAGCTACTCAAAAAACAAAGAAGAAAGAAAACAAATGAATCATTCAAAAGATGGAGCAAAGATCTGAATAGAGACTTCACAGAGGAGGAGTTAGAGATGGCCGAGAAACATCTTAAGAAGTGTTCAACATCTCTGATAATTAAGGAAATGCAAATTAAAACCACTCTGAGATATCACCTTACTCCAATAAGACTGGCTAGGATCAGGAACACGAATGTTACCAATGTCTGGAGAGGTTGCTGGGAAAGGGGAACACTTCATCCATTGAGGTGGGAATGTAAACTCAGTACAGCCCCTATGAAAACGTGTGGAGAAGCCTAGAAAAGACTCAAAATGAGCCTTGCCATTTGACCCAGTCATACACTCCTGGGTTATACCCACAAACACAACTTACGTGCACAGATACTATGCACACTATGTTAGATTGCATGCTCTTTACACATATCAAAAAGCTGAACCACCCCAGTGCTTTCCCTCAACTGACGAGTGTGATAGAGAAAATGTGGTAACATGTATACAATGGAGTTCTATGACAGCAGTAAATAAAGTGGACAACATCAGTGAACTTGTGCAGGTAAATGGATGGAGCTGGAAAGACATTATGTTTAAGTGAAGTAACACATTCCCAGAAAAAACAAAACAAAATGGTGTCCCTCTAGATGTGGATGCTAGTACCAACAACCCAGAATATAAATATTTCTCATGGAGAGGGATGCATAGTAAAAGAACAACAACAGAAAGACTGCATCAGAAAATGGACTGAAATGGTGAATTGGGAAGGGGGGATGGTGGGAGAGGGACACCGGTGTATTTCATCTCTGTACTTTTAATTGATGTGAAGTTCCAGTCCTCCGTTATTCACCTAGACACTGTTGACAGGATACATGGTGTTTTAGGACTTAGTAAATAAATATGTGTATAATTAAACAACATTGGTTTTACAGACGCTGATAAAAACGTAATGCATCTGAGTTAAATGTAGATATAAATTGCTGTTGTCCAATTTGTTTACACACAAAATCTCTAGAGCAATACTTTGGGATAGGCACATACAAATTTCTCTAGAATTTCTCTGTTGTACAGTATCAACACTTGTAGCATTCTTTTAAGATGATTTAAAGCAAAAATAAGTTTGCTTCCCAAGTTAATCATATATAGTCCACCCAAAACAGCATGGTGAATTTGATGAAATCTGTGTCTTGATTCCGCACCCTAATATGTATAATACAACTGTTTTCTGGAGACTCATGGGTTAAAAAAAAGGGGGGGGTGGTGAGACAGCAGACAAAAACCTTTCTAGTCAAGAACTATGCATTCTATAATCTTAAAATCATATAATATGGAAAGACGTGTTGTATGTTCCAGACACGGACAAAAGTCACCGAACTTAATAGACGGCTGAAAGGAAGAAAGATACAGCTTTGCATTGGCTAGGATTACTTTACCAAAAAGTGGCAACTGAAAAGGTTGACCTGTCTGAAACAGAAAGGAAGAAAAGCTTCAGATGGCCATAAACATCGAACCCTCTGTGGATCCTACAGGTAACAACTATTCATAATGAGTCCTAATGAAACTTATACCTTCTAGGTGGAACAAAGGTTTGATATGGGACTGTTTCTTGCCTCCCCACATCACCCCGCCCAACCCCCTAGAACGAAGGAGAAACCTTTCCGCTTCCTGATGTCCTAGTTCCCCTGTCCCTTTGTCTACCCCCTCTTATCGATGTCATCCTCTTTTAAACCCAATACAAACCCCCCCGCCGGGTAAAAATGCCTTCTTTAATTGACTAATAGACCATAGGAACTGTGAAATGTTATACCTCTGGTTCAGAAAGCGAAATATAATACATCAAAGTCCTCCTTGGGCTAGTGCATTAGGGCACAGTAGTAATTAATGATTAAATGCGGAGCTGCTCCTGACAGGGCAGCAAATGGATTGTTCTACGCAAGGGGGAGGTTGCCAGGGATCCCAAGGCCCGCCCCCATAAAAGGGTAAGGGCTTATTTTCCTTTGCCCTGAAGTTGTGTGGGAAAATAAAATAAATAAAACCTTCCAG
>VZQC01008045.1:2430308-2507178 GCA_009823505.1 Rhizomys pruinosus | reverse complement strand
AAAAAAAAAAAAAAAAAAAAAAAAAAAAAAAAAAAAAAAAAAAAAAAAAAAAAAAAAAAAAAAAAGAGTCAAAAGTGGAATCATAATAATAAAAAAAAAAAGTCTTGAAAAATAAACCAACATCTGAACAGGTTAAGAATAAATCAAAAGGTGAATTGTTATTTGTCAACACATAATTTATTGATCCTCTCACTACATGATCTGGCCTCAGACTTTCCAGCCAGCATCAAGATTCCTCTGTCAGCCAGGTGTGGTGGTGCATGCCTTTAATTGCATCACTTGGGAGGCAGAGGCAGGTGGATCTCTGTGAGTTCAAGGCCAGCCTGGTCTTCAGAGTAAGCTCCAGGCCAGCTGGGACTAAAGGGAGACCCTGTCTCAAAAATACCAAAAAAAAAAAGAAGAGAAGATTCTTCTGTCTTCTTTCAGGTATCAATTTTAAGTAAAACACAAAATCTTGCAGTATGCTTACTATGTAAAAAAAAAAAAAATAGGTCCACACATGTCAAGGTTTGAGGTGACTTTGATTTTGCCTCCATGTTTTACCTCTGCCTTAAACTCCTTTGAAGTTTCTACTGTGACTTAAATAGTAATTTCAAATATTGTGCAGAATTAAAGGATGATAAAAGGGAATGAAGGAACTAAGAGAGAAACAGACTGCTGAGTCTACTTATGTAAACTAAGTCTTGTGGAAAGTGATCACCTAAGAGATTTGGAAAAAGTGAAAATGGAAGCAGAATATGTTGTGACAACCTAGTCTTGTGGAACAAAATGCCAGAGGCTTCTGTTGGATTTTCATTTGGGAACTATTAATAAAATTGCCCTTTCCTCTCCTACAATTACAGGCTTACAAAGCCAATGTGTTCTCACACTGCAGAGTCATCCTCCCTGCAGGCAGTGACTTGGTTCTCTTAAACTGGACATGAATAAGTCAAGCAGATAAGATTGAGCTGTGAGATACAGAGGTAAGCTTAACATTATTTTGGCCCTTTCATTCAACTGTGAGGACCAGTTGACCCCATTGACTTTTCAGTATAATGAACCAAATACTTTCACGTTTTTAGTTCAAGCCAATTTGAATCATTTTTCCAGCTCTTATATCTGATAAGTTAAACAATACTGGAAACAAATGAAGACTCATTAAACTGAATGTATCTGTTTATTGAAATAATCAAAGCGATATGATGCATATTATTTTGAATATATATTCGATGTTAAACAATATTCCATTAAAAGTGTCTCTGTTTTATGAGAGTGGACCTTGTGGATTATTGTTTAGCAAATTCTTCAGATGTGATCTAGCCATTAAAGCAACAAAACATCTGTTTTGCATGTGTTAGGCTTCAATTCTGATTCCCATTTGCCACCCATTATTATAGAACTTACTGGACACCCTAAATCTTATTTTCTTTGACTATAAGCTAGGTGTTCTAATCACCATGTTTGTAGGAATGACAAGCTGCGCTGAATCAAAGGGTCCTTCCTGCAGTGTATAATGAATGATTACTGCTAATACTGTTATCAAATTTTACTTTATTTAAATACTATAGTGATCAAGGTCACAGACAGACAAACCAGGAATAAAACCAAAAGAAATTTACATTATTAAAAGTAAGCAAACTTTCATTTCTGATCTGAACATTTAAATAACAAATTGTGGGGCAGCTGACCCGCAGTTGAACAGGCTGAAGAAGGCATGCTTCGGCTGGTGACGCAGCCTGGGGACGACTGTTTCTGGTGCCAAACAGGTTGTGGAGCTGCTGGCTCCCACAACAGAAGGAGCTGAAGAGAGAGCTGTGGGGTTGATGGCTCCACAATCAAGGTGGCTCCAGGGGATCACATCAATTGGTGCAAATCTGTAAAATCCCTTCCTTCTATGAAACAAGGTCTGAGGCTGGAACCTATACATCATATGGCCCCACCTCCCAGAGACCAATCCTAGATCTCCATACCATCACAGGTCACCCCAGCCCAGAAAACCATATGCAAACAAACAAGTTGGCTCATGGTGCATCATATGACAGAGGGTGCCATGTACTATATACCATTGCTTAGTGTGCTAAGCAGATTGTGCCTGCACATTTTTAATGTACATCTGACTCCAAGACTGCTGCCCCACATTTCCCCCTTCTGTTTTTCCCTCCACAAACTCTGAGAGAATGACAATAGCAGTGATCAGTTGCTTTTGTCTGACCCAAATGGCCATAACTTTTTTAAATTTTTTTTATTTTATTTTTGTATGTGTATGAGTGTACTGTCTGCATGTAGGTTTGTGCACCCATGTTGTACAATGCCGCGGAGGTCAGAAGAAGGTCTCGGATACCCCTGTAACTGGAGTTCTCCTGGAATTGGAGTTACAGACAGATCTCAGCCACCATGTGGGTGCTGGGGACAGAACCCGGGTCCTCTGCAAGAGCAGTCCGTGCTCTTAACCGCTAGGCTATCTCTCCAGCCCGGCCATAACTATTTTATACAAGCAATAAGCAATGTCCATGTGAACCCAATTAACAATCATCTGTGTCCACTTCTTGTACAAGTCATCAGAGAAAGAATGTGATTGTATCCCAGGGTTCCCAAGTCCAGTTAGAGAGGTTTACACACACAAACATGCTGATCAAATAAAAGCTCAGCATAATACAATTAGAGATATATCCATGGTAATTTCCTTGTTCTATTAGTTCAGGTGAGGAGTTAGGAGGAATACAAAGGAAGTGGTCAGGCAAGCCTGATAGGGAGCTAATGTCATATCGAGTTAAGTAAAACCTGGAAACAGAGAGGGCTGACTCCCATTAGGAGAGATTGACTGTAATGTGCTATTCCAATTTGTAAGGTAGGGCCCATGGATAGACTAAGAGCAGAATCATTGGCAAAAAAATCAGAGGCAGGTTGCTAGCCCTAGAAGATGCTACCAGAAAAGGTGGATTTGGTACATATACCCATGTTACCTGTGATACCAGGTCTGCCACACATGTCAACCTGTGCATTGGCCTCTGCTGGAGTGGCAGTCTCCTGGGTTTCTTCAACCTTTCTTGAATGCTCAGATGAACCAGCTTTTCTGCTGGTGGGTCCTGATCCAGCCCTTGGTCTAAGGAGGAACACTTCTTGCTGGAACCCAAACAGGCTGGGGCTCTGCCTGTGGGAAGAAACGAGCAAACCCCCCTGCCATTGTTAGTAGTGGGTCTGGGCCCTTCCATTGTCTAGACTTTGGATCTTTGACATTGGTAAATGGTGCCCTGTCAGAAAGCTTCAATATTTGTGGGGTTATCATGATAACTGGGGTTATCATGTCTAAAAGGTTATTCCTGGATAAACTGCCAACCCATGAAAGGAAACAGCCTGAACTGATCAGAGTCCAAAATGACATCTCCAGAGAAAGTAGACTGCTTTGCTTCTCTTCCACTTGTGTCACTTTTCTAAAGCCTAGGGAACAATCTACGGAAGAGGGGGCATGGCAGAATGTAAGGGCTGCGATTGGGTGAATTGTGAAACTACAGCAATATAGACTGCCTCTTATTTGATCAACATGATTGTACATACAAACCCCTCAGCTGGACAATGGGGACCTTGGGCTGTACAAGGTCAAGAGCCGAAGAGGGCCCAAAGGCAGAAATGGGGCACAAGTCTTATAACTGTTGACCAGCAGTTTGCATTGGCCCACCATCAAGGAGGGAAACATCTGATGTAGGGCATGCACTGACTGAAAGAACTATGAGTACAAGCAAGTAGCTTGTGAAAGGACGGTGTAGCAGGAAGGCAGGCCTTTGCAGCCAGCCTATCTACTTTATCATTGTGAGTTTCCCATTGCCCTGGCAACCCAGAATGAGATTGGATATGTTGGACAAAAAGGGGCCTGGCTGTGCCTCTAGCACTTCCTTAGGGAGAAAGATGGGGGTGTCAGGTGGTTTGGAAAGGTCTAATTGACACATAACATAAGGCAACAAAGATATCATAGAAGCACAGTATTTGCTATTGATAAAAAGATTAATGGATTCAGAGGGGAACAGCCAACAGGCTTGATATCTAACAGAGTTCTTTAAGCTGTACTAAGCCTTTGTGCAGCACCAGAAACGTTGGACTTTGGAAGAGGAGTCCAGCCTAATGGACGCCCATCCCACTGCTTTATTGGAGGCATCAGTGAATGTAATGCAGACCCCAGGGATGGCCTGGGATACCAGGATAGCAGAGGCCATCAGTGGCAACTCCTAGAAGCTGGCAAACAGCAGGTGGCCAGGCAAGTGGTTATCAACAGTGCCAGGAAAATCCTCAAGAGAGATAAGGAAAGGACCTTATGCTGCATAGCTCAATCCAAGAGACCCTTATTAAAAGGGAGAATCAGGTGTTCAGGTTCCATACCAAAAAGACAGAGAGTTCTCTGGCAAAGCATCCTAATCATGACAGCAACTGCTTCCAGACAGGGGGGTTATCTTTTGGACTCTGATATGCAGGGTGCAACAAACAATACATGCTTTTTGGGTTACACTGACGAACAAGGAAGGCTCTGGAGGGCCCTTCACACAATCAGACAACAGACACATCTCCTCTGAGGAGAAATGAAACCATGGGAGCAGCCAGTTAGTAGCCCCCAAAGCATTTTGGAGCTAGTTAAGGTGCAATGTCTCAGGGAGTTGAAGTATTGGCATCAGAGGCCAAATCAACTTAGTCTCTAGAATAGACCCCAGACGAGTAGGGAGGGGCGAGTTGATTTCTTTCCTGGGAGACCTTTAAATGGACAGCCTGAAGGGCCACTAAAAGTTGAAGAAGTAGGGACTGCAGAACTGCCTTGTCTCAGTGAGCTAGGGAACAGCATCCATGTAGTGAGCGACATCTAACCCTGGGTTTTAGAAAACCTTTTCAGAAGACCGGCAGAGGCTGCAGCGGGAGCAGCCGCAGCCTGAGCCCTCTCCAGCCCGCCCGCCCTCCACCCGCCCTGGGGTCTCTTTCCACCTTCCTCCTCCTCCACCCCCCCTCCTCCGCCCGCTAGCGGAGGGGGCCCCCTCTCCTTCCCACCCACCCCTATTTTCTGCCCCCGGCCTCCCGCCCTTCCCCTTCCCGCCCGCTCCCCTTTTCCCCTCAGTCGCCTCGCGCCCCCAGTGACAAAAGACTTGACGACTCAAAAGTCCAGCTCCCTATAACTGCTAGACATGGACAATGGTGTGATTGAAGGTGGATTAAATGTCACTCTCACCAGCCGGCTACTAATGCATGGAAAGGAAGTTGGCAGTATTATCGGAAAGAAAGGAGAATCTGTTAAGAAGATGGGCTAGGAAAGCGGTGCTCATATCAACATCTCAGAAGGGAATTGTCCTGAGAGAATTATCACTTTGGCTGGACCTACTAGTGCCATGTTCAAAGCCTTTGCTATGATCATTGACAAACTGAAAGAGGATATTAGCAGCTCTATGACCAACTGCACGGCTGCCAGCCACCTCCAGTTACCTTACGACTGGTAGTCCCTGCTAGTCAGTGTGGCTCTCTCATCTGAAAAGGTGTTTGCAAGATCAAGGAAATAAGAGAGAGTACAAGGGCTCAGGTCCAAGTGGCAGGGGATATGCTCCCCAGCTCAACTGAGCAGGCTATCACTATTGCTGGCATTCTGCAATCTATCATTGCGTGTGTCAAACAGATCTGTGTGGTCATGTTGGAGTCCCCCCTAAAGGGCATGACCATCTCGTACTGGCCCAAGCCCTCGAGTTCTCCAGTTATCTTTGCAGGTGGTCAGCACAGGCACAGCACAGGCAGTGACAGTGCGACCTTTCCCCACACCACCCTGTCCATGTGCCTCAACCCTGACCTGGAGGGACCACCTCTAGAGGCCTATACCATTCAAGGATGGTATGCCATTCCACAGCCAGATTTGACCAAGCCACACCAGTTGGCAATGCAAAGTCTCATTTTCCCATGATGCATGGCAGCAGTGGATTCAGTGCAGGTTTGGATGCATCTGCTCAGACTACTTCTCATGAACTCACCAATCCAAACGATTTGATTGGCTGCATAAAAGGGCGTCAAAGCACCAGAATCAATGAGATCCGTCAGATGTCTGGGGCACAGATCAAAATTGCATACCCAGTGGAAGGATCTACTGATAGGCAGGTTACCATCACTGGATCTGCTGCCAGCATTAGCCTGGCTCAATATCTAATCAATGTCAGGCTTTCCTCGGAGACTGGTGGCATGGGGAGCAGCTAGAACAGTGCAGATTCGCCCACAATCCCTTTCTGCTGTTCACCACCACCCATGATCCATCTGTGTAGTTTCTGAGCAGTCAGCGATTCCAGGTTTTCAATAGTTTGTAAATTTTCAGTTTCTACACACTTTATCATCCACTCATAATTTTTTTTTTTTTTTTTGGTCTTTCAAGACAGGGTCTCCCTGTAGCCACAGCTGTCCTGAACTTGCTCTGTAGACCAGGCTGTCTTGAACTCACAAAGATCTGCCTGCTTCTGCCGCCCGAGTGCTAGGATTAAATGGTGTGCGGCCAGCCGGCCGCCCGCCCCCCACCCTGGCCCAAAAAAAACACCCAAAACACCACACACACCAAAACCCCCCAAACAAACAAACCAAAAACACACAAAAAAAAATTAAAATAAGAATATTTAAAAACAGAAAAACAAACAACCAAAAAAAAACAACAAACAAAAACCAACAAAACCCAAACGCAAACAAAAAAAAAAAAAACAAAACCACCAACACACACAAACACACAAACCCAACCACACCAAACAACAACAACCACCAACAAAAACACAAACAAAACACACACAAAAACCCAAAAAACACACCAAAACACCCCACCAACACACAAACAAACAAGACAACCCAAAACCAAAAAAGAAAACCAACCACAACCAAAAATAAAACAAACCCAGCCAAAAAAAAACCCACAAAAAAACAAAAAAAACGCACACACACAAACCAAAAACAACCCAAACACCACACCCCAAAACCCCCAACCAAAACCCAAAACCAAAAACACCAACACCCCCAAAAACCACACATAACACACCACAAACCAAAACCCCCCCCACAACCAAACACCCCCCCACCAAAGCAACCCCACCAACAAACAAAACCCACACACAACACCAACCACCAAAAACACCACAAACAAAAAAAAGACAACCCAACACAAACACAACAAAAAAAAATCCCACACACCCCCAAAACCCAAACACAACAAAACACAAAAACCAAAAAAAAACAAAACAAAACCAACCACACCCCAAACAAAACCACAAACAAAAACCACCCAGAAAACTGAACAAAATTATACATATTTAAAAATCAATTAAAAAAAAAAAAAAAAAAAAAAAAAAACGAAAAAACAAAAACAAAGAACACAACAACAAAAACCAAACAAGCCACCAAACAAACACCAACAACCCCCCACCAAACCCAAACAACCACACCAAAACAACCAAAAAAACACAGCCAACACAAAACAAAACAAATCAACCCACACCAAACCCCAAAAAACACAACAAACAAAACTACAACACACAAAAAACAAACAACCCCAAAGAAAACAAAAACACAACCAAAAAAAAGACGTCAGAACACACCACACAACACACACCCCAACACACACACACACACACAAAAAACCCCAAAAAAAAAAAAACCACCCCCCAAAACAACAAAAAACACAACAAAAAAAAAAAAAAAAAAAAAAAAAAAAAAAAAAAAAAAAAAAAAAAAAAAAAAAACCAAAAAACAAAACCACAAAACAAAAGCAAACCCCTGGCACACAACACCAAAAAAAACAACCACCCCCAACCAAACCCCCCCACAACCAACACAAACCCAACAAAAACAACCACAACACCCACACCCAACCACCACCCAGCCACACCAACCCGACCCGAAACACACCAAACAACAGCAAAAGCCACACCCACAAAACACACACCAAAAAAAAAAAATAGAATAGAAAAGAAAAAAATATGTTGTATATGAAAATGAAACACAGAAAAAAACAAAAAACAAAAAAACAACCAAAGACAAAAAAGCAAATGCTCAATTCAATTGATGCAAAAAAAAAAAAAAAAAAAAAAAAAAAAAAACAAAAACCACAAAACACCCACACACCAAACACAAACCCCAACCCAAACCCACACACACACAACACAAATAAAACAGAAAAACCCAACAAAAAACCCAACCCACACACACCCCACCACACAAAAAACCCCAACCAAAACAAACAAACCAAACACACACCCACCCCAAAAAACCCAACCCACAAACCCCAAAAAACACCAAACAAAACCCCACAACAAAACAACACCCCAAAAAACACAACAACCCACCTACCCCCAAAATACCCCACCACCCACAAAACCAACCAACCAAACACACACAAAACCAACCAAACCAAAAACAACAACTACCCACACAACACACAAACACCAAAACAAACAAAACCACACCCACACCAACACCAACACCCACACCAACAACAACCACCAGCGACCCAGAACACCACCAAACCAACACCAGACAAAAAAAACAACCACAACAAACACAAACAAAACACACAACAAACAAAACAAACCACAACCAACACCCCGAACACCAAAAACAAAAAAACCACACAAAACCCACAAAACCCACACACAAACCACCACAAAAAACACAACCACCCAACAAAACCCACAAACAAAAACACCTAAAACCCACAACACGAAACCACACCAACACCAAAAGCAACCCCCAACCCAACCTAAAGCCACCACAGAAACCCCCCCCACACCCCAGCCCCACACACAAAAAACCCCAAAACCGCCCACGAACCAGCCCAACTAACCCAGCCACACACAGACAACACAAACCCCAAACTCAACAACCCCACCAAAACCAAACCAAACCAACCAACACCCCCCCCCAACCCCCACACCAACCCCACCCACCCCCCAACACACACACCCCCCCCACCAACAACCAACCCAAAACAACAACCCACCACAAACAACCCAAAACCAACCACCCTCACCCCAACCGCCCACACCCAAGACACATCCACCAAAAACACCTCCCCACACCACAAAAAAACAAAAATCAAACAAAAAACCAAAACAAAAAAAAAAAAAAAAAAAAAAAAAAAAAAAAAAAAAAAAAAAAAAAAAAAAAAAAAAACCCCCCCAAAAAACCACCCCCAACAAAAAACAAACCCCAAAAGAACACAACACAAAACAGAACCACAAAAACAAACCAAAAAAAACACCACACAAAACACCCACAGCACACAACACCAAACACCCCCACACAACAACCCAATAAACCGCCCCAACCCAAACCACCCACCAACCACAACCCACACCGCCTACAGCCCCCACTCGTGATTTTTTATTAAAGCATTTAATCCTTTACTCTGTAGCATATTATGTTAACATCCATATTTAGTTTTTATAAGGTTCTCACCCTTTTTTTCTGTTTTTTTTTTTTTTATTTATTTTATTTTTGTTTTTGGGCTCAAGGAATTTTGTTTGTCATGGAAATGTAAGAAGTGGAATATTAATACATTTCAGTTTAGTTCTGTAATGTCAGGAATTTATTCAAAACATTAAAAGATGGACTGGAGCTTTTTCTTGTGAACAGAAGTGGATGCCACAGTGATTTATATGGGTTTTATTCCTGTTGTCTTGATGTTTTTTTATACTTTTTACCTTCACAGGATCCTGACTGGGTTTGAATAAAGACTATTCCAATTAACATCTCTACCACTCGTCTTTTTTTTATGTGCCCTATATATATTATAGTATATATATATGATTATATAATATATAATATTTTTTTTTTTTTTTATTTTTTTTTTACCATGACCCTCCCTGGTTGGCCCTTATATAAAACTTGTGCCTGAAGATTGATGGTTACACTTCCCCTAGGATTATAAAGCTGCAGAACTTTCTTCTATTGAGCCAGGGCAGACAGATTCGTACCCATGAAAGTGGTTGGGCATGTATCTTGGAAAGTTTCTTGGGAAGTGTGTCATCTTTTCAAGCTTGCATACTTTAAACAAGAAAGTAGCTGCATGTTTTGTGTAACTGTTAATTTCTGGTCCTAAGTGTTTTGAAATCTACGTCCTTCCCTAACCTGAAATTATTTTGAAAAGTACCTGCTGCCATTTATTTTAGAAAGTTGGGGTTTCATATGCTCAGTGAGAAAACATGTTCAATATTCTCCAAGGCTCCTACTTAACCTTATGTGTTACCCTGTTCATTCACCAAGAAAACCCTCAACAGCTGGGCCTGCTTGGAATGGTTACATTTCAAAATTGTTCCCAGGGGTAACAATATGACAGTCCCCACCCCAATCAGACACCAGGATAGAAGCAGGGACTTAACAGCACCCCAGCTCTTCAGCTTGAGCCATCACATGCTAGCAGTGTTCTAGCCTGCCTCTGGGCCTCCTGCAGGCCTTGGGCAGAAAAAAACTGAAGGACAAAGAAAGGGGTTGCATGGCCACCTGAGAAACCTCAGAGGGGAGGACCCAGCCTTAGTTTCCCTCCTCCCAATTGCAAAATGTGTAAACAGTAAACGGCAAACAAAAAAAAGAAAAGAAAAGAAAAGAAAAGAAAACCTTTTCAGAACATTACCAACAAAAACCTGACAGATTATTGGGCTATTTTTTATGCCCAGTGGCAGGACTTTCCGTTGATATCTCTGCGTGGGAGAGGAGTGGTTCCTTTGAGTGACAGTAAATGCAAAGCTAGGTTTGTCCACAGGGTGAAAGGGAATAGAAAAGAAGGAATCTTTAATATCAAGAATAGGAATTTGTTTGTGCACCCATATGGCTAAGAACCAAGGGAGTCCATGTGGGTCATTTCCATTTTTTTTTTTTATTGTACTGTTAATGGCCCTAAGGTCATGGAGCATATGAAATTTCCCCTGCTGTTTCTTTTGATTTACAAAGACTGGGTGTTCCAGGGGCTAATGGTTCAATATGCATGGCATTTAGTTGCTCAGCAACTAAGGACTCTAAACCTGTCAATTTAAACAAGGGAAGCAGCCACTGTTCCACCCAAATGGGCATCAAGGTCACCCATTCTAGCTTAATAGATGAGGGAAAAACAGTGGCTCTTAGAATTGGGGGTACTGGGACCCTTGATCTCAGACTTGGGAGTCTACTGTTGAATTATAAGAGACTTTATTGTCTGTAGTTAGGATAGCCCCCAAGTCATCAATGAAATGCCTGCCTAACAAGTTATGAGACAGTCCAGGCATAATTAGGGGCTTAATGGTCCCCTGTCCACCATCTAAGTCTCGCCAAACCATAGGTTGTGTAGTTGGTTTAGATGCCACATTTCCTCCCACACCCCAAACCAAAAACCCTTCAGTTACTTTCCATTCTTTGGGAACTTCATCCTCCCTAATGATGGTTTGGTCAGCTCCAGTATCCAATAAGCATTTACAAAGCTTATCCGATATGTAAATTTGCACTTGGGGCTTATAAGTCTCTTCAAGCAGGATGGTCCAAAATACCCTGGTTCCCTTTATTCCCATTTGATTTGACTGACAGGGCCCTGGCTCCCTTCCTTGCTGGCCTGGAGCTGCCCCTGGGGAGTTCAAAGCTTCATTAATAAGGGTGCCATCATTAGTGTATTTTGAGCAGCAATCTCAGACCCCATAGAATCCCTTCTGGCACTTTGGAAAAGGTGTGGAGGGCCTGGGTAGGTTTGGAGCTGCAGCTGCAAAGCACAAGATGCTCAGAAGTGATCCATTTGGCCACACCCCCAACATTTGGGACCTGGGGGGTGGGGTGCAGGCTGAGACAAAGACCTGTGCCAAAGCCACCATATCAGAAGCTGTCATGCTAACAATTTGGGTAGCTATTAGCTATTATCCAGTCCTAAATGGTTTAGAGACAACTGGCAAGATGATTGTTTTATAATCAGTATTAGTGTCCTTATATGCCAGTTCCTTATTAAGGTCTCACAGGGTTCCCCACGGGAGACCGTCCCTTCTACTGCCTCAGTAACCTGTGTCAGGAACTAAGTAAAGTCCATTAATTTTGCTACAGGTGGAAAAAAGAGGCAGACTACCCCCCACCAAAACCTCCATCAGAAAGGGAGCTCCAGGCCCGAATTGCACAGGAGAGCACCTGGTTAAATGTCTGGGGGCAGGGCACAGGCTTGGTATACTGGGTCACTTCAAACCCAGCCTTCCCCCTGGAGTTGATGCTTAGAAATTTGTACTTCAAGGCCTGGAGTGATGGCTCAGCAGTTAAGAACCCTGACTGCTCTTGCAGAGGACCTGGGTTCGATTCTCAGCACCCACACTGTGGCTAAGAACCATCTTTAGCTCCAGTTCCAGGGGAATCCAATGCCCTCTTCTGACCTCCATGGTGTTGCACGACATGGGTGCACCAACCTACATGAAGACAGTATACTCATACACATTAAAAAAAAAAAAAAAAAAAAAAAAGAAAGAAATTTGTACTTCAGTAGAATGCTCTGCGTGCTGTTCCCGTACATGATTAAAAAAGGTTTTCTATTTTAAGAAATCACTGGTCACTAAGACAGCCATGGCCATAGTTTCTAGTCATAAGGGGTTGGATGTTAATCCTGGTGTCAATTTGACTGGACTAAGGAACAAATAAGAGAAAAAGGATCTTCGGATTGGACTACCTCAACCCGGATGGCCCACCCCAAATGTGGGCATTACCTTCTGCTGGAAGGAAGTATTAAAGGCCATGGCAGAGGAAGCTGGTCCCTTTTTTCCTGCAGCTTGCCTCTCTCTCACTGGTGAGTTTGTCTTGCTGCTGTGATCAACCCTTCGGATCCCAGCATGTACTGAGACCAGCAGATCTCCTGGAATCCATAGGGCCTTCAGCACCAGATTGGGACTACTGAGACATCCAGCCTTGTGGACTGAGCAGTTCCCTGGATTCTCAGCCTCTCCAGTACAGCACAGCTACTGTTGGACTACTTGAGCTCTGTCACGTGAGCAAATCAATAAATTGTATATAGCTATATATTTGTCCTGTTGCTTCTGTTTCCTTAGAGAACCCCGACTAATACAAGGTGTATTTTCATTTTCATTTTTTATTTGAGCCTGCAATATCTCAGGGATATTAATCTGTTTCTCACCCAACTATTGGAGGAGAATAGTTAAAATGGATAGAGAAACACTCACAGCAGAGAGCCAAGGGGCACATGGGAGGACAATGTCTCAAAGTTGTTCAGCCTAAAGGAGAGGTTCCCTAGAAAAGGAGGACAGAGTCCCCATCTTTGCATGCCCAAGACTCACCAGATTGCTTTAGATCACTGTTCGAAGGCACCAGTTGTGGGGTGGCTGGTCCTGTGACTGAACAGGATAAAGAGGACATGGAGGGTGTGGGGGAAGGTAGCACTGTGGCCAAACACACAGCCATGGCTGGCTTCCACAATCAAAGGAGCAGAAGAGCCAGCTGTGGGGTTGATGGCCCCACAATCATGCTGGCTAAAATGAGCACATAGGCAGCAACAACAGGGGAATCATTTCAGTTTGTGCAAATATGAAAATCCATTTATTCTATGCAAGAAGCAGCTTATATAGGTCTGAGGTGGGCAGCCTCTATATCATATGGCCTCACCTCCCAGTGACCAATCCTAGATCTCCATACCATCACAGGTCATTCCAGCCCATGGGCCATATATGGAAAGGGGTGTGCAGATAAACAAGTCAGCTCATGGCTCCAAGTGCATTCATGCATCATGTAACAGGGTGTACCCTGTACTATAGCATTACTTAGTGTGCTGAGCAGATTGTGCCTGCATATGCACAATTTACACATAAATCCAGTACTGCTGTCCCACAGCAAATGTTAAAGAATGGATGCTAAAGAGAAAATTTCTGATGTGCAAATACAAATCAGATTTTCAGCATTAATTAATATGCTAATAAGATTTATAAATGACAATAAACCAAAGAAGTAAAAAAAAAAAATAGATATATCCAATAAAGAAATTTGAAACCTGTGGAATGTGGTGGCACACACCTTTAATTCTAGCAGTCAGGAGGCAGAAGCAGGCAGATCTTTGTCAATTCAAGGCCAGCCTGGTCTACAGAGTGAGTTCCAGGACAGCTGGGGCTACAGGGAGACCCTGTCTCAAAAATACCAAAAAAATTGAAATAAATTCATGAAATGGAAAAATGTTTTTCGGCAATAAAATGTTGAATTTCATCAGACAAATTTCAACTACATTGCTGCCAATAAGAATCACTTTTCCCCTGTCTGTTGTGATGTTTCCCTTTTCATCTCTAATTTTGTTGATTTTTAGTTGCTCTTTCCTTCTTTTAGTCAACTGAAGTTGTCCAAAAAGAAAAAAAAGTAAAGAATCACTTTTATCAATGCAAGTTTCTACAACTTATTTGTGTATGAAAACATGCTAAAGATAAAGTTGCAAGTGTCTGTAAGCTGAGCTATTTCAGAATGAGACAATGGCAAACATTTTCTTGAAGACAGTCAATCATTTTTTTAGCTCATTTAAAATATCTCATACTTTTTCTTGGAAGAATAACTCATGGCTGGCTGATGCCACAAGCTTATATCCTCTAGTGGTTAGGAGATGTTATAAGCCACAGTAAGGCCTTGCCATCTTTTACAGAAAAAACGTAATTCATGGATTAGCATATCATCCAAATATCTGTGTCTATACCAAAGTAACCTACCATAATAATTAGTACTATTTAAATGCCTATATATCTAATTGCTTGTGCTTCATTAATAGGATTGAAAGGTTATTCCTGGACAAAGTGTCAGCCCATGAAAGGAAACAGCCAGAACTGATCAGAGTCCAAAACGACATCTCCAGAGAAAGTAGACTGTTTTGCTTAACACAATACTTAAAGAAGATTCAGTATATCAATATCTTAGAGAGTAGCCTAATAACATTTGAAATACATATATATATGTATATATATTGTTCTTCCTACTTTTGAAACTTTAAGAAAATAAATACTATGTTTTCTACTATAGATTCGAAAAGCTCAAAAGGTTGCTTGTGTTTGTAACATGTGCTGTGCCTTGTTTTCTGGGTACACTAATATGTGTGATGTCTGTATGACACATAATCTTCATTTCACCAACCCAGTCTCTCATACTTCATTTATCACTATTCTTTTTTTCCACAATTTAAAAATAAATTTTAATGAGCCACAATTTAGAATTTAATAAATTTTATAACTCATAAGACAATTAACTCATTTCACATATGTAGTACTTCTATTACTAGATTCTCTAATTTCAAAGAATTTAAAGGCTAGCTTAAAATGACTGAACACTGTAATCTCAAGTTATAAAGGAGAGTCACATAAAGAAGCTAAAGTTCAACGTTGAGATTATAGTTATTTTATTGCACAGGTCTAAGTCTGGAAGATAGTTTGAGACAATACTGCAGTAAAGTAGGAATCCTATTTTATCTATAATAAATGTATTTTATTAAGATATAATTAAAAGTACATAAGGCAATTCACTCATTTAAAATGGAATATTCAGTATTTTCTACTGTTTCCATACATTTGTGCAACTGTCACCACAATTAAGTTGACGTCATTTTCACCTAAAAAGTAATTCCCCCATTATTAACAGACTCTCTTGTTTCAAACTCCAAACCCAATCCTGATATAAACTATCTGTGTAGTGTGACACCATTTCTGGGGAGACATGAACAACAGTCTACTCACCCCAGACAGAGAACCAATAACAAACCAAAGTTAGTAGATGACCCAAATCCAACTTGCAGAATCTATGAGTTTTATTGGGGTTGCTTACAGGAGGATAGATGAGGGGTTACTTACAGGAGTAGAAAAGACTCACAGATAGCAACACCAAAGCCCACCCCAGCTTGGGTGACAGCTCAGGAAACCAAGATATCTTTGCAGCATACTGCACAGCCCAAAAGCAGCTCAGCAGGCTGGAGCATGTCCTTTCCAGGTAGCTCAGTCTGTCTGAGAGTCTTCCAAGTAGCTCTCCTGATTTCAGCTTCTTCCAGTTGTCTTGGCTGGTCTGAGATCCAGTCTCTCAGCAGTTCTTAGGGCTTCATATGTTTGGGAGATGTGGGCATGAGTTTTATTACTGGAAATAATTTAAACTAATGACTTTTTTTTTATTTTTTTTTCATTAATTTTATTTATTTCCGTATGTGTATGAATGTACTGTCTGCATGGAAGTTTGTGCACCCGTGTCGTGCAATGCCGCGGAGGTCAGAAGAGGGTGTCGGATTCCCCTGGAACTGGAGTTCTCCTGGAATTGGAGTTTCAGACGGTTCTCGGCCGCCATGTGGGTGCTGGGGATCGAACCCCGGTCCTCTGTAAGAGCGGTCAGCGCTCTTAACCGCTAGGCCATCTCTCCAGCCCACTAATGACTTTTCATTAACCTCAGCAAAACCATGTGCTCTTGGGCCTGATGACCAGGGCATCTCCTTGGCAATTTCAGTTTGGAACCTCAGCCAAAAAGATAATGAATGAATGTGGATATGCTTGAGAATTAACATATCAAAGTATTACAAGCAGTGAATCCACTCCCTGGGCACAGTGGTTGGGAAGGATGCATGGCTTTGGATGAATATTGTCAGGACTCAGGGAGTCCTTCCCACATCCCAGCCCCTATGCAGTGATATTTTCTGCCATAAAGTTAAGAAGAAACTTCATTTGTGGCCTTTACCCTAGGCTGGAGCCAAAAGATATTCTCTGCATCAGAAAATAGACAGAGCAAAAGGAAAAAAAAAAAAAAAAAAACAGGATAATAGAAGAAAATTTCTCTAAACTGAAAAAAGACAAACCCATACAAATACAAGAAGCACATAGAACACCAAATAGACAAGACCAGAAAACAAATTCCCCACATCATATCATTGTTAAAACACTAGATGCTCAAAACAAAGATAAATACTGAAGGCCACAAGAGAAAAACAAGTTACATATAAGGGGAAACCCATCAGAATTACAGCTAACTTCTCAGTGAAAACTATAAAAGCCAGCAGAATGTGGACCAAAGTATTTCCAGTGCTAAATGACTTTAGATGCCAACCCAGATTACTAAACCCAGCAAAAACATCAATTATAGTTTAAGGAGAAAGAAAAAATATTTCATGACATAAACAAAATAAAAGAATACCTTTCAAAAAATCAACACATCAGAAAATAATCAAAGTAATTCAAAGAACAGAGGAAATAAGCAACTATCCTTAAGCAATGAAAGAGAGAAACTAATAAAAGCATAACAGAGTTAAATACAAACCTAGAACAAGAATGCAAACAAAAAATAAGTTGAAAGGAAACAACACACATCTCTCAATAAAAATCTTAAATATTAATGGTCTAAATTCCCTAATCAAAGACAGAGAGTGGGAGAATGGGTTAGGAAATAGAATCCATCTATATGGTATCTACAAGAAACTAAAAAAAGGGGCTGGAGAGATGGCCCAGCGGTTAAGAGCGCCGACCGCTCTTACAGAGGACCTGGGTTCGATCTCCAGCACCCACATGGCGGCCGAGAACTGTCTGAAACTCCAATTCCAGGAGAACTCCAGTTCCAGGGGAATCCGACACCCTCTTCTGACTTCCGCAGCATTGCACAAACGGGTGCACAAACTTGCATGCAGACAGTACATTCATACACATACAGAAATAAATAAAAATTAAAAAAAAAAAGAAACTAAAAAAAGCCCAGGCCCAGATAGTTTCAGAGAAGAATTCTATAAAACATTTTAAGAGGATTTACAACCATTATTACTCAAACTGTTCAGAAGGATACAAGCAGAGGGAAAGCTCCCAAATTCCTTCTATGATGCCTGCATCACTCTAATACCATAACCAGGCAAGGACACAACCAAAAAAGAAAACTATAGAGCCATCTCATTAATGAACATGGATGCAAAAATTCTTAACAAAATACTTGCAAATCATATACAGACCCATATCAAAAAGATCATCCATCATGATCAAGTTGGATTCATACAAGAGATGCAGGGATGGTTCAACATATGTAAATCAATAAATATCATAAAACACATGAATGGACTGAAAGACAAAAATCACACAATCATTTTGATTGATGCAGAAATAGCCTTTGACAAGATCCAGCATCCCTTCATGTTTAAAGTTCTAGAGGGAATTGGACTGAAAGGAACATTTCTAAATATAACTAAAGCTATATACAAAAAACCCACAGCCAACCTCATCCTAAATGGAGAAAAATTAGAAACATTTCCTTTAAAGGCAGGAACCTGACAGGGCTGGTCCCTATTACAGCTCCTACCCAATATAGTGCTTGAAATGCTTGCTAAGGCAATAAGGCAAGAAAGGGAAATTAATGGAGTTCTAACTGGAAACGAGGAAGTCAAACTATCCCTTTTTGCAGATATGATAGTTTACCTGAGCAATGTTAAAAACTCCACCAGAAAAGTCCTAGAAATGATTGTGAGTTTCAGTAAAGTGGCAGGATACAAAATTAACCTAGAAAAATCAGTTGCCTTTCTTTACAGCAACAATAAGTAACTGGAGAAGGAATATAAGGAAACCTTCCCATTCACAATCACCTTAAAATAATAAATAAATAAAATACCTGGGGACAAACCTAACCAAAGACACCAAAGATCTCTACAACAAAAAATTTAAACCCCTGAAGAAGGAGATTGAAGATGATATCAAAAGTGCAAAAACCTCCCATGCTCATATATTAGAAAAATTAATATAGTAAAAATGTTGCCGGGTGTGGTGGCATATGCCTTTAATCCTAGCACTCAGGAGGCAGAGGCAGGTGGATCTTTGTGAGTTCAAGGCCAGCCTGGTCTACAGAGTGAGTTCCAGGACAGCTGGGGCTACAGGGAGACCCTGTCTTGAAAAGACCAAAAAAAAAAAAAAAAAAAAAAAAAAGTCCATTCTATACCCAAATTAATAATACGATTCAATTAAAATCTCCATGAGTTTCTTCACAGACTTGGAGAAGAAAATCCTTAAATTCACATGGGACAACAAAAGACCCAAATAGCTAAAGCAACACTGAGTGAAAAATGCAGTATCTTGCCAGACTTCAAGCTATATTACAGGGCTATAGTCATAAAGACAGCCTGGTACTGGCACAATGGAACAAAATTGAAGATCCAAACTTGAGCTCATACAATTTCAGCCACCTCATATTCAATAAAGGATCCAAAAAAGCTCATTGGAGGAAAGATAATATTTTCAGCAAATGGTGCTGGCAAAACTGGATCATCATTTGTAGAAGAACAAAATTAAACCTCTACTCTCATCCTGTACAAAACTCAACTCAAACTAGATCAAAGACCTCAGTGTGAAATCCGAAACTCTAAAGGTGAGAGAAGAAAAAGTTGGCCACGACCTACAAGACATAGGCATAGGAAAATACTTTCTAAATCAAACAGCAGCTGCACAGAAAATAAAGTCAACAGCTGACAAGTGGGACATCATCAAACTCAAAAGCTTCTGTACAGTGAAAGAAACAATCAAGGAAGTAAAGAGAAAACCCACAGAGTGGGAGGAAACTTTCATCAGTGATACATCTGACAGAGCATTAATATCCAGAATACATAAAATACTCAAAAACAAAGAAGTAAAGGAACAAATTACTCACTCAAAAGCTGGAGTAAAGACCTGAACAGAGACTTCACCAGTGAGGAAGTAAAGATGGTTGAGAAACATCTTAATAAGTGTTCAACATAGTTAATAATTAAGGAAATGCAAATTAAAACTGCTCTAAGATATCATTTCACTCCGATAAGACTTGCTAAGGTCAAGAAAACAAAAGACACCAAATGCTGCAGAGGTTGTGGGGAAAAGTGAACACTCGACCACTGCTGGTGAGAATATAAACTTGTACAACTTGTGGAAAGCAGTGTGGAGAACACTTAAAATACTCAAAATGAGCCTACCACCTGACCCAGCCATACCACGCCTGGGTATATACCCACAAGACTCATCCTACTGCAAAGATACATTTACAATAGGGAAGAACTGGAACCAACCCAAATGCCCCTCAACTGAGGAGTGGATAATAAAAACATTGTATATCTAAACAATGGACTTCTATTCAGCAGTAAAGAAAGATGACATCATGAACTTTGCAGGTAAATGGATGGAACTCTAAGCCATTATGCTAAATGAAGTAACACAGCCCCCTCCAAAAAAAAAAAATGGAGAATGGTATCCCTCATTTGCAGTTGCTAGCACCAAAGCCCCCAATTGAAAGGCAACCTGAGCAATGTTATTGTTATATTTATTTCTATCTGAAAGCAACTATGATGTCATAATGTGAATCTCTTAATGGGCCCTAGAATTAACTTACCACTTATTTTCAGACATGGTAATTAATATATATGGGTGCAAGGTATAAATTCATATTTTAGATTAACATAAAATTAAAGGGAAAAATGTGAATTTCTAAACATATTTTGGAGTTAATATACAGTTTATTCCAAGAGGACATAATTCTGGTACATATATGATGTTTATTTAGGCATATTTTGGAGCAATACACATGGGAGGGAACACCAACCACATAAGGACTGGGTCAAAGAATGTATTGATACAGTTAAATTCTGCCAAAACATTAAACCTTTGCAGAGAAAAACTTTTAAAAAGCTGAAAGATGCAGGACATGTATGACAGAACACATGAACTGAGGTGGGGTGGGGGTATGGGAAAGGGGACTTTTTCTAAATTGAACTGAAAAATGATGTATGAAATACACAAAACATCAATAAAAATATTACATTAAAAAAAGAAAGGGAAAGAAAAAAAATTTTCCCTGACTCAAGAAGTTTAACCACACACTCTTGTAGTTACACAGTGGGCAAAACCCCCAGCCCCCACCCCCTTTTTGCATTGTGAGACCCCAATTAAATTCTACTCTAGCCCACTCAAAAACTCTGACT
This sequence comes from Rhizomys pruinosus, assembly GCA_009823505.1. Taxonomy (NCBI): domain Eukaryota; kingdom Metazoa; phylum Chordata; class Mammalia; order Rodentia; family Spalacidae; genus Rhizomys; species Rhizomys pruinosus. Next base: position 2,486,306 of record VZQC01008045.1, on the reverse strand, counting down.
TCTAGCATTTCATTGCTGGCTTACTCCTTCCCAGAGAGATAGCCCCTTTGCATTCCCAGTAAGGTTTTTCCACCTTTGGAGATGAAAAGACCAGATGGTCTTTGGAGATTAATGTTGGACCGAAACTTCAACTTATACTTCCTTCATGAAGCTGTAGGAACTATTTTGAATAAATTATGAGTGTAACTTGAGTGGGGAATAATAAGTTTCCAGAGGCAGTTCTATCAGCCCAGAGTAAAGACAGGGACAATTCCATATCCACAGGTTGAGGAAACAAGAGAGATCCATTGGCACAGTGTTGGGAGACAGTAGGTTCTAATAGATAGCTAAAGGAACTCATGTCTTCCAAGGTCTATGTTAAAAATAAAATCTGAACTCCAAGGACTCCATCAATACTGCACAAAGAAAAAGCACACAAAAGCAAAGTAACTGGGCAAGGCTGATTTCACTTTTGTGAAAGGTTGTCTTTCTGGAGGAAAGGGAGAGACTCCACAGCCTCAGGTGATCAGGCTCAAGAATGTATCAAGGCCTTTCCTTCAACAAAAATTTTACAGGGAATGGTGGGATTAAAAGATTAGAATTCCTTGTCATGAACCAAGTTTTACAAGGTTTGAAAGAAAAAGCTAATGTTTCTTACACTCTGACACACTGTTAAAATCTTGAGCCAGTCTATTTGTTCAGGTAGTTATTATGTTGGCATATTAATAAACACTGCATGGAGGAAAAGCCCAACCAAACCTGGTCAAATTCGGGGACTTTTTGAAGCTACAGAGTTGTTCACTTCTGGATCTTGAGGAGCTTCTCTGCAAAATGAAGTGACTCACCTCCTCTCAAAACATCCCGTGGTATACCTTTGTAAATTTAGAGCATTCTGTTATTACCCAGCATGACCCGGCTTTAGACATTCTGTTGTTTACTTTCCTAAATTTAGAACAAGCTGTTGTTTATTCAGCTTTCCTCCATGATGGAAGGTTTTATCTCAGAGGAAATTGCTACACAACAACCTGAAAGTTATTTCTGATCTCTAGGTGCTTTCTTTCCATTTCTACAGATTTGCTTTGGGTTGTAGAATTATTTAAGTAGACTTGTAGATGGCTTTGTTCCCACCTCTGCTTTTTAGCTAATTTCTATAATAGTCTCTGCCCTTAGCACAAATTGTGATCTGTTATAACTTTCTGTCTCTGCTCATGATGTCCTTCAGTCAGAATGTACTTTGATTCGTTTCTATATGCTTGAGATTCATTGCTGGATCAAGGGCTGTGTTTAACATGCTAATTTCGCCATTGATGTTTAATTATCTATCCTCTCAGACTGCTCATTTGCAAATGAAGACAGTTGTCATTCTTTAGGAGACTGATATTAGAACTGACATTATTAAAACAAAATTCTTGACCAAATTATTGTCTCCTAACACTCATCAGTTATCAGCAATCATTCTCAACATCTTCAGCTTTACTACCATCACTCTTAAAGGCCCTACACAATGCTACATTTAACCAAAAGCTTTGCTTTATCGCTTTTAAAGAAAACTATAAGAAGCTTTTGTTTAGGAAGCTTCATAGACCTTAGAAAAGGGAATTTCACCTGAAAACATGTGTAAGTGTATGAAGTCCACAGATCAAACACATATATTTCTCAATCTCCCATCTCTTTACAAAGTAAGATTTAACATATGTTATATTTCACTGAATCCACCTTCCTTTCCCTGGACTTTCTAACAATCCAAACCTTGATAGCTTTCCTCCTGACTGCCCTTGAGCCCACATTCTTTTATTTATTTTTTATTTTTCTTTACAGGAAACAATTTATTAACAGAAAATAATCCGAGAAGTCCTATTCACAGACCTCGACCACGGCGACCTCCCATCCTACGGGTGCTGTCAGAAGGGATGGGAGTGACATCCTCCATCTGTCCAGTTTTCATCCCTGAGCAAGAGATTGAAGGGCTGACTGGGCTCCCTGGGCTCCAGGTCCAGGGGTTTGGGTCCTGTTTCCTTCAGTGGCACGGAGTTTGATATGCAGGGCCATGAAACCCAGCTCTTTGCACCTCTGGGCCACATCCTGAGCAGCCAACATGGCAGCATACGGAGAGGACTCATCCGGGTCGGCCTTCACCTTCATTCCAACAGTCACTCGGCTGAGAGTTTCTTTGCCAGAAAGATCAATGACATGGACAAAAGTATCACGGAAGGATGCAAAGATATGGCAGACACCAAATACATTCTCCCCCTCAGCCTCCTGAGGTCTGACGCTGATGACTTGGTCTTCTTTCTTTCCCTTTCCCTTTTAAAGCGCCATGTCTGCCGCTTGTCTCTGAGTCCACATTCTTATTTATGCTCACTCTTGCACAAATTTGTAAACTCTAGTTTGTTTTTTTCATTTCGCTTTGTCATTTTTCCTGTAGTATGTTTATTATCAATGACCATTCTATGTTACTAAAAATGCCAAGAGAGTCTACAAGACTCCATTTCTCAACTAAATGTCTATAATTTCCGTGGGATCTTAGGATGTGTACTTTAGAAGAATCCCATAATTTGCAGTGAACTAGAAGGAATCATGAGGCTAAATACTTTTGTTTAGAGTCCTGGTCGAAATTTTCTATAATGGGGAAATTTGATACTTTGATATGGTCTTATGTAGTATTAAAGGGTTTTTCAAAATTCAACAAGACCCATGCATTACACCTTCATCTGATCACACCCTCTAGACACATAATTCATATGGCAAAAGAAAAAAGGAGATAAGAAAATAGATGAGTTTAAATAGGCATGCAGGCATTTCCAAGTAGGGTTGCCTATATAGCAAACAGTAACTACCATATTTCCAGAGTAACATGTTAACAAATTTTCAGCTGGACAGGTTGTGGGGAAAGGGGAACACTCATCCAGTGCTGGTGGAAATGCAAATCCTTGCTACCCCTATGGAAGCAGTGTGGAGAAATCCTAAGAAACTGAAAATGAGCATACCATGTGACCCAGTCATACCACTCCTATGTATATATGCCCACAAGACTCATCCTATCACAGAGATGCATGCATATTTACATTTATTGCAGCTCTCATCACAATAGCAAAGAGCTGTAAGCAATCCAAGTGTCCCTCAATGGATGAATGGATAGAGAAAATGTTTATGTCTACACAATGGAATTCTATACAGTGATAAAGAAAGACGACATCATGAACCTTGCAGGTAAATGGATGGAACTTGAAGCTATATGCTAAGTAACACAGTGCCAGAAAAACAAACAATGAACAGTATCCCTCATTTGTGGATGCTAACACCAAATCCCTAGTTGAAAGACAAGCTGAGAAAAGTTAATGTTATATTTCTTTTTATCTGAAGGCAACTGTGCTGTTATAATGTGAGAATCCCTTAACGGGCTCTAGAATTAACTTACCACTTATTTTCAGACTTTGTAATCATGGTATTTGGGTAGAGGGTATGTATTCATATTTTAGAGTAATATAAAATTAAAGGGAAAATGTGAATTACTAAACATATTTTGGAATTAACAATAGGAATTAACAATATTTTGGAATAACAAAAGGAGACAAAACATTGAACAAAATAGGCATGATAATATCTGCACTCCCAGGGCATAGAATTCATAAACAGCGTCAGAAAGGGAACCAGGATTTCCTCCCAGAAGAGTGAGTATGACTTTGATAAAGGGAAGAAAAATATGCCATGGGTTCAGGAGTGAGTAGAGTGAAATAGCACAAGTAATTAACCAACCCAAACAGACTTAAGAAAATGACTCTAGATATGTCGTCTAAGTTGAAAACTTGAGGTTAAGCAAAAGTTCAGCAAACCATGACATAAGTGTATTAGATGCCATAAAGAAGAGATAACATAATAAGAAATATGAGTTATACTAGAAATCTGGTATCTAAATGGCCTTTCTGCCCTTCGCCACATGGTACAGTATTACTATATTACTACTAGCCAGTTGAGGAGTTGTAAAGTCAGTACCAATCTGATTGCTCCTTGTTTCTTCTAGAAGTCATGTATGTAGTATTTTCAGCAAAAGAATCTGACCATCAAGTTCTGGTAAGTAACCAAGAGCGATGGCACTAGCAATCATTATTTGAAAGACTGGAGGACCACCCCCTTCCCTTAGTCAGCTGCACCAAAAGACGAGTTCATCCCTGGCATTGTACTTTTTATTCCCTAGTCTGTGGTTTCTAGTAGGCACATTGTCTTTCTAGTTTGATACTGAATGATCTTGGGGAAATTTCTAAAGAATCTAATATTTTCAAAATTTAGAACTTGACCCAACCATCCTTAGAAAAACCAATTTATATTTATTCAGACATCAGATCCTTTCATGCATATTTAACATTTTTCATATTTCATTCCCAGTATATGCCAGATATTGTACCATAGGCTCTGAAGACAAAGCAATGAGCAGATTATATACATATATAGATATAGATTTATTGAAATATATATATATACATATATGATGTAGATGACTAATGAGGTCTGAAGAGATAAAATAGCACAGAGAAGTTATAACTAGAGATATAGCTCTGGCAGCCACAACAGAATAGGCTCTGTCACCACCCACAATATGCCAATTCAAGGAATGAATAACAAGATATTTAATCATTGTGACATTTGGAAAGAACAGATAAAAAGGTCTGACAATGCCAAGTCTGTCTTCATTTTCTGAGGTACTGACTTAAGCTTTTTAAATAGAGGAAGAATTGAGGCATGGGTTTAGGTGTGGTCTCCTTGATCATTGTCTCAATTCTGGTCCTGTAAATTTGCCTGAACATGTTCTCATTGCTTCAGTGGACAAGGTGGCTCTCAAGAGACCAGTATTTCTGCTAATTTTCCAGCTTTGCTGTGATCTAAAGGGTTGTCTGTTTTGCCAGAATCTCTTCTCCCTGGGATCCAAAGTGACTCCATGTTTAGGACAATGAGTTATGTATATGCCTTCAACCTTCAAGGGGGATGACATACATTAGAGAATTCTTGAGCAAATAGCATGCATATGCCACCAAATATGAGACTAATGCAAAGCAAAGGAAACACAGATACAAAATCAAGGCAGAGGTGCCAGGCTTTCATTCGACTTCATAGTTATCATGTGAGACCTGACAAAGACTCGGTTTTAACAAAATCACTTTTAAACACTTGTTATAAAGGAACTAAAAGCCTAGAAGGTCGGAGCTGCGGGGCATTAAATAATGTTGGACTATATGGAATAGCCCTATAAGACAACTGAAAATTCTTAAGCATATTTTTAATATTTATTTCTGGGAGAGTTTGAACGCCATATTTTAAAAGGGGAAATAATGCAATAATTGCCTTACCCTGTGACATGGTTAATCCTGTTAATCCTGTGTGTCAACTTGATTGGATTTGGGATGGACAAATATGAGAAATAGATCTTCAGATTGGATTATCTCAAGCCTGATGACCCACCCTAAATGTGGGCGTTACCTTCTGATGGCAGCTGCTATAAAAGGACATGGCAGACGGAGCTCGCTCCTCTTTTGCTGCTTACCTTCTCTCTCACTGGTGAGTTTGTCTTGCTGCTGTGATCAACCCAGCGAAGACTGAGAAGGGCAGATCTCCCAGAATCCATCGGACTTTCAGCACCAGATTGGGACTACTGAGACATCCAGCCTTGGACTCTATCCCATGAGCAAATCAATAAATCTGTGTAGATGATAGATAGATAGATAGATAGATAGATAGATAGATAGATAGATAGATAGATAGACAGATAGCTGATAGATAGATAGATAGATAGATAGATAGATAGATAGATAGATAGATAGATAGACAGATTTGTTCTATTGATTCTGTTTCTTTAGAGAACCCTGACTAATACACCCTGTTATTCAATAATAGTGTATTTTAGAAGTAATGCTTTTAAATCCCTCTCACTGCCTCAGAATAAAGGAAACAAAGGACCCCAGATTTACTGAAATAATCCTCTTAACAGCATTTCACATATTCACATAATGCATTTATTCACCATGGAGAGTTATATCTCTTAGAGGAGTTATGATCAATATAACTTCCATCATCCCTTCTTATGGCTATTTATATCTTTGTACCTTGTTGCAATGATGTGTCCTTTTGTATATATGGACTCTTTGGGGCAGCCTGACTATCTAACTCACTTGTTTATCTGGCCCTTAGTAAATATGTTGAGCTTATCTATTTGAAAGTCCAAATAAGTAAATACAGGGAGTATGCTGAATTTGAAGCATGAGATATGGGGAAGAGTGTACTTCAATAAATGACAATGACTATAGCCCCCAGTCCACCAGTTTCATCATCTGCATAAATGGTAGTGCTATAAATATAATTGCAAACAACATTATTGTTTTAGAGACTAGCTCTAAATTGTGGTATTTTTCTCTATTGTAGTAGTTCTTTCATTGTGAATTCTGTAAAGTGCTCATCTAACGCCTATCTTTCACAGACATATCCCTCTATTTATTTCCAGTGTATTTATTTGCTGCTAGTAGAATCATAGTGCAGCTTCCAGCTTCTTTGTTTTGCATACTTCTTCAATTAGAGCTGGCTGAACACCTCTCCCCATTTACTTTTTCCAAGAAAATCCTGGTAGATTTTTAGCTCTGGAGCATTCCAGTTTACCAAAATGTCTCCTTCTTTCTACATATGCTTTTGTATTCACAGCAGTTTTCTAGCCTCTTTGTAAATGAGCCAAAATCTTAATTGCATTTAAAAAGGCAAGCAAATTAACAGCATAGTGGAGGGGTTTGAAAAACCACAAGGTGCAGAGAAAAGAAAATAAGTAGCATGCAACATAGAGTGGGACATTTAAGTTCAACTTAATTCTTTTAAATATGCTAATGTTTTTGTATTTGAATATGGAGTAAACATGTCAGTTTTCCAAAGAATAATTCTAAAAGTCGCATCACATTTATAAAAGTAGACTTTTTTCAAATAGCTTGGTATTTCTTTTTTTTTTTTTTTAATTTTTTTTTTTTTTTTTATTATTTATTTTTGTATGTGTATGAATGTATTGTCTGCATGCAGGTCTGTGCACCCGTGTCGTGCAATGCCGCGGAGTTCAGAAGAGGGTCTCGGATTCCCTGGTAACTGGAGTTCTCCTGGAATTGGAGTTACAGACGGTTCTTAGCCGCCATGTGGGTGCTGGGGATCGAACCCGGGTCCTCTGCAAGAGCGTCGGTGCTCTTAAAGCTAGGCTATCTCTCCAGCCCCCATTTTTTTTTTATTTTTTTTTTTTTGTATTTCTTTTTAAATAATTAAAAATTTTAATATTTGAAAACTTCATACATTTTTTACAATGTGTTTTAGTCATATCTGCCCATTATCTCTCCTCACCTCCTCCTAGAGTTCCCCACCCCATTGCCTTCACAACTTCATGTTCCCATATAATATATATTATATATATATAAAATCTTACTACTTGAATGTTCACATAGCGCAACTATCAAAATAATGTGTAAAGATTGAGAAATCTAAAAATAATCACCTAAATTTTAAATAAAAATAACAAATGATCAAGTAAATCTTCCTGGAGTTCCTTGTTTACATTTCACATCTTTCAGTGAAACTGTTCATAATATTCTCACTATGAACAAAGGACATTTATACAGATTTGTAGTAGTAAAATTAGTGCTAGATAGGCATTAAGATTCATCTTCTACCTCTTAAAATAATAGGAAGGTGCTTAATCAAAGTTGAAAAAGCTCTTCCACTGACATGAAGCAATAGAACAAGTAACTGGTAGCACAATACGTAAAATAAGTAGATAAATAAAAGAAAATATCAAGCTGGTGAGATATATTTACATAAGAATCAATACTATTGAGAGCTACAAGTCTTTTGCTATCGTAATGAGAAATAATATAATTGGGCTATAAAGTTGTGCACAAGATTTGTATCATGTGACACAAAGAAACATAATTCCAATTCTAATTCCATATATCCTTCCAGTAGACCAGATTAAAAGCCTAGTAACATTTATAATTATTTTAAAATTATGCTATGTTGAGTCTTACTGTTTCAGTAAAATATACCTTACTATCTTCAAGATCATATAATGCTTAATTATAATCTCTATATTTTAAAATATAGGTATTGAGCATACCCATGAGTATAATAATTTGTTTTGTTAATTCTGTAATACAAATTCTTAATCAGTTAATGAATCTGTATAATTCAGTATAAGAGTTAAGATTTCTGTATGTTGAAAATGACATACATAAGAAGTAATCATGGCTGGAGAAATGTCTCAGTGGTTAAAACTGATTATTCTTGCAAAGGACCTGGGTTCAATTCCAGCACCCATATGGTGGTTAGCAGCTATCCTAACTCCAGTTCCAGAAGATTTGACACTCTTTGGCAACATGCTTGCACTTAAGTATCACATAAAAATAAAAATAATATTAAAATATTTTTTAAAAAAATAATTAATTAGGGGCTGGAGAGATGGCCTACCGGTTGAGAGCGCCGACTGCTCTTGCAGAGGACCCGGGTTCGATCCCCAGCACCCACATGGTGGCCGAGAACCGTCTGAAAATCCAATTCCAGGAGAACTCCAGTTCCAGGGGAATCCGACGCCCTCTTCTGACCTCCGCGGTATTGCACGACACGGGTGCACAGACTTGAATGCAGACAGTACATTCACACACATACAGAAATAAATAAAATTAATTAGAATTGGTAGGCTAACCTTATATTATGATCCTCTATATTTCCCAGGGTATAAACTCAACCCCATTTTTTTCTTTAACTCTTAAGTTCTTCCTGCTTCGGCCTCCCAGGTGCTAGGAATACAAGCACATATCACTGTTTACATATTTTAAACAGTTTTAGTTAAGACGTATATTGATTGTTGAAACCCAGCCACAGTATCCCCAATGATTCTATCCCACTAGTATTTATATCCACCCACAATGAATTAGAGCTTATTTGTGTGATCAAAGAGATGCATCACAAATGACAATAGGGACATTTGAGCCAGTTCATAAATGATACAACACCTCCTTCATTAGATTTGTGATCATACTTTGGGACTTTCTAGAAGGAAAATGAGAACTCTTCACCATAACTAGCATCAAGTGCCATGCGTGTGAATCATCTCTATTGGCAGAGCTTTCAGTCTCAGTCATGACTTCCTATGACTCCAACCACAGTTCGCATTTGACTTCCATAAAACTCCCAAAAGGTGTCCCATCCCCGAGCCACCATGCCAAGTGACTTATCAATTTCTTGCCCATGGAATCTGTGAAAGATGCTATTTTTGTTACTTGAAGTCATTCATTTTTCACATACTGTATAACACTTGATAAATACCAAGCACTGCTACCTAGAACACGCCATTGCATCTTTATTCATTCTGTGTCTTCATGTTGATTCCTTACAGACCTTAAATAGTCTCAGAACTTTTAGCAACTAGAGAATGGTGGGCTATGAACCGAGAGTGTTTAGAATGAGCCATACCATGAAGTTCAAAGCTATTCCTGGCTTTGAACAGAGGACTGACTTTAGCTGCTGACGTTTTAAGATATTTTCTTATAATCTGTGCTGATTACTTTTCATAGACATGGTATATGTGGTGAATGGTAAAGATGGTGAGAAATGGTCAGAATTACATTTACTACTTGAGAGACCTCACTCAAGTTACTAAACCCTCCAAAAATCAAGATTTTACATGTGAGATTGACATAGCACTAAGTTTTTCATAGTTTCTTACAAAGGTATTATATAGAAGAAAATGGGAAAATTTTCAATTGTTTGTGCTTAATTTTTTACTGGTCACAAATTATGACAATAACAACAAAATTGCATAGGAAAGGTAAAGCAGAACTAGGAGACTTCAGATCACACAGGATGATTCATGACATATTTGTATGATGACTAAGAATCCCCGCACCCATTAGTCTTAAATTCTATTTGAATAGTTAGCCTTATTTGAATAGTTAGTTCTCAGTTCCTGGTGCTGTTTGGGGAGGGTCATGGAGCATTTAGGTAGCATGGCCATGCTGAAGGCAACACATCAATGGGGGTAGATTTTGTGAGTGCAAAGCCAAGTCCACTTCCCGTCTCTCTCTGTTTCATGGGCCTGTTTGAAGATGTAAGCATGCAGCTCTGTGCTCCAGTCATGGCTGTTCCTCCCAAACAGGATAGATTCTTATCCCTCTGGAACCATAAGTCAAATAAACTTTTCCTTCTATAAGTTGCCTTGGTCTTGATATTTCATCACAGCAACAGAAAAACAGTAACTTGTTTTCTGTGTTTTAATACTTCAGTGAAGAAAATAATCAGGGGATTGGAGAGATGGCTCAGGGGTTGAGAGCACTGACTGCTCTTGCAAAGGGACCTAACTTCAGTTCCCAGAATCCACATGGTAGCTAATAACCATCTGTAAGGTAAAGCAGAACTAGGAGATTTCAGATCACACAGGATGATTCATGACATATTTGTGTGATGACTGGGAATCCCCACACCCAAGTCTTAAAGTATTTGAATAGTTAGTCCTCAGTTCCTACTTCCAGGGGACCCAGTGTCCTCTTTCGATCTACTTGGGGATTGCAGGATTGGTGCATTTACATACACATAAAATAAAAATAATATATAAAATATTCAAAAAGTTAATAATTGGAAAATTGATAGAATGAAAGAAAATTTGACAATTTCCTTCATCTTTTTTTAGTCCCAGTTATATCTTTGCACTTTATTAATGTACATGGATTTTCTATGTATAAGGACTCATACACAGGTTATTTTATTTTACAGAAATTGTACACTGAATACAAAAGAAATGACAATGTTCTTTTCCAATTTAACCAATCAAAACAAATGTCACATCAGTCAGTAAGTTTTCATTACAATTTTATAAAAATCGGGATAGCTATGCTGTACTAATGAAGCTTCTAATCTTACTAGCATAATTCTGAATTTTAACATAATGAAAAAGTCAATGTTTGTCAGAGAACCATTGATATCCCAGAACATGAAAGATCATACATAGATTCACAAGGATCGAACTGAGTTTTTAAATAGGTACCAGAGGCCTACAGTTGTAGGGGGAAAGGCGATAAACAAAGTAGGAGAAGGTAGAACCCACCACTGACTCACGTTGCTATCCAGTACATTATGTTCTCAGCAGGCTTGAATTAAAGTTCTGCTCCTTCCAGGCTTTTCTTACCTGGACAATCTCCCAGGACAGTACTTTTAATAACACAAATTTAAAATATATAGATAGTGTGTGGGCAAAACGGAGGGAAAGAAAGTGATAGAAATTATACTGTACTATGTATACCTATAAATATTACTCATGAAAATTTTAATTAGTTCTTTGAAAATTTCATATAATATAATTTCATCATGTTCATTCTCCCATCCCCAATTTCTCCCACTCACACACTCAAGTTTGTACTGGCTTATTTAAAACCCATCAAGATCAATTTAGGCTGCATGTATATTCATGGTTATGTCACCATCCACTAACCTGTAGTCAACTTATCCAGGGCCGCACTCTTAAAGATAACTGACACTCCCTCTCCCAGAAGCTATTAATTTTCAACAGGTCCTCAGCTAAGGCTGAGGCCCTGTGTACACCTCCACTGTCTATACTGAGTTGTCTGGCTTGGGCTTGCAGAGATGTGAAGCCTGGTTGGCAGCGGAGACCCCAAGAAGACATTCGAGATGCTAGACCTGTGAGATATTTGCCAAGGAGAGCTGCATACAGGGAGTGGTACCAGCCTAAGAGAGAGATGTATGTTGCAAGCAAAACTGGAAGAGCTGAGCCATCTAAGCCCTTTGGAAGTGAAGTCCCAGAAGTTGCACATGGAGCTACTGGACTTGGTGTTTGCCCTGCTGGTTTTCAGTCTTGTTTTGGTCCAGTATTTCCTCACTGTGCCTCTATTCCTCCCTTTTGGAATGGGAATGTGTATTCAGTTCCACTGTACGTTGGAAGTTTGTAATTTGCCTTTTGATTTTACAGGAGCTTACAGTTTAGGAGATTGGCCTGAGTCTCAGAAGAGACTTTGGACTGTAGACTTTTGAACGGCATTGAAACTGGTAAAGACTACGGGGACTTTGAAGGTTGGACTAAATGCATTTTGCATTTTATATGGTCAGGAGTGTATGGGGGCCAGGGAGTGGAATGTGGTGGTTTGAATGAGTGTCCCCCATAAGCTTTAAGTATTCAGACATTTGTCTCCAGTTGGTGGCATGGTTCTTGGAGGTCTTAGAAGGTGTGGCCATGCTAGAGGAAGTATGTCACTGGGGGCAGGCTTAATGAGTTTAACAAGCCTCACAGTCTCCAGTCACGCTCTCTTTGCTTCCTGTGCTCTTTGCGAGATGTGACCCTCGGCATGCTGCTCCAGCTCCAGCCGCCATGCCTCCCGCCACAATGGACTCTAATTCCCTGGAACCGTCAATCGTAAGCTCAAATAATCCCTTTTATAAGTTCCTTGGTCATGGTGTTTTATCATAGCAACAGAAAAGTGACTAATACACTAACCCTAAAGACTTTTTGAAAGAGGCATATGGAAACTTACTCCTAGATACCACAGGCTAACAAATAAATAGAAGAGTGCTAGGAATAGTGTACTTCTTTTGGAGTTGCTGGCCAGTGAGATCCCATAATGAAAATTTTGTAATAGAGCAATTTTTCAATTATTTATAAATAAAATCTCTTCCTCTGTCATATATAATTTACAAAATGCAGCTTGCATGCTCCATACCCATTCTGAGTTAGATAATTACATTAAAGGTTCTTTTACTTTCTCAGTGTCAGCAAGTGGGAACAAAATTGAGTGCCTTTTCCAGTTTATCTAAAGTGTTTAATAGTTTGTGTGGGACCAGGAAGCACTAGATGCTTGGTTTTGCCTATGTCAGTCATTGCCCGGGTAACAATAGCAGTGACACAATATAAAATTCTAAAGTAATAGGTGGCTTACTTGAGTTTCTCTTGAGAGGAAATGTTCAGTAAAGAGTCCACTGGGCACAAGGAGTTCTGGAGCATCTAAAATGTACTAGTCCAAACTGAGAGGTGGTATATGTGTTACACGATGTGGTAATAGTTACACAATTTCAGAGTTACAACAAAATATGATAGCAAAGTACATTCTGTAATAATTTTATATTTATTATGTCTTGAAATGACATTTTGTATGTATCAGGATATGTAAAGTATAATCCTAAAATTGTTATTGTTTTACTATTTCAGTATGATTGAGAATATTTCAAATGGAGTTTGTAAATGATTTTGTCAGTAGTAATATGTGCCAAATAGATGGCATCTTTCTCTTCCTGGGTAGTTCAACTTGTAAAGACAAAATTATTTCAATAGAAATATTGAGGATTTTCAAAGTTTGTGTGTGTTTGATGGTATATGCAGGTATGCACACGAGTCTCAGATTATGCACCTACCTTTATCATTCTGTCCCTTATTTCCCTGAAATGATCTCTCACTAAACCTGAAGCTCCATTTTCTAATGAGGCTGGCTGGCCAACAAGCCTAAGTGATCTTCACTACCCTTCTCAGCTCAGGGGCTACAGACACACGCAGCCACGCTTGACTGCTTTCATGGGTGCTGGGTTCCATGGTCAGGTCATCATGATTACACACTGAGCCATTTCCCCAACTCCGAAGGACAATTTTCTTCAAGTCTACTTTTGACATACCCATTCATTTAAAGATGCAAGAAAGTAAAATGCATTTGTAGATTTGTTCCTTTAATTTATTCAGCCTGAGTATTTAGCTTCAAGAACTGGAAAAATATCAACAGAAATGGGTAAACCAGCTAACCTGTGCCTCCTGTTGGGTTAGAGTTCATCATTTCATGTTTACGCCACCAGCCTAGCTATGAAAGGTGACTGCTTTTAAGTAGTTCTGGGTATGTACCAGGAGGAGTCCTTTTTGATACTGCTTGATATCATCATGAAATCTTCGTTACAATGTTCCCAAGAAGCCTTGATTTAATTTCCTTCTAGCATCTGACACTGCATTCTGTAACCAACTTAGGACATAATAATCTGCACAGGTAATTGTCAACAGAAATGTCAGAATTTTGTTATTTCTCAACAATGAGATCTCCTTTAATCCAAACTCTCCTCAGCTAGCCATCACTTCTGTTGCCTTCTGGTATGTACCTTTGTCTCTCATGATCTGTCATTCTGCAGAACACAACAGTGACCTCAGCACTATATTCTAAGCAGATGCTGACAGTGACAAATTTCTTGTTCTCTAGGTCAAATTGTGGAATTTTTCACTGGATGTTTATTGGAAAAGAAATAAAGAAGAAAGAAAGAGAGAAAGAAAGAGAGAAAGAAAGAAAGAAAGAAAGAAAGAAAGAAAGAAAGAAAGAAAGAAAGAAAGAAAGAAAGAAAGAAAGAAGAGAAAGAAAGAAAGAAAGAAAGAAAGAAAGAAAGAAAGAAAGAAAGAAAGAAAGAAAGAAAGAAAAGAAGGAAGGAAGGAAGGAAGGAGAGAGGAAGGAAGGACATGTTTTCTATTTTTTATTTACTCAGTTGCTATTATAAGAATTCATTTACATAAATTTGAGACATTTTTCTTTTCACTCTGATTTTTAATATGCTTTGTGACCTAAATGCTGAGCATATGGCATGTAATTTCATACAGAAAAGTGCTCGGTTTATCTAGTTCTCATTTCACCATTTGCTCCCTTGTGTTGTCATATCAGCAGTTCCTGACAGAAAAAGAAACATATCACCATGTTGTAACTAAGCAAAAGCAATGCTGCCACTGTGAGTGCATGAAACCTTTAAAAAGCAAAACCCAGGACTTAAAGAAAACATGAAGCTCCTCATTGGCAGGTGCTTTATCTCTGTCATGTTTGGTGATGCACTACCACACTATTTTACCAAAATATCTTCTGAAAGTAAACTGGAAATTGTACTATACTTCCTTATGAGAAATATTTCACAAATGCATTCACTATTTACAGCTTCTTCTAATAAAGAACATAACATTCTATACTTTTCAAATGAACAAGACAACAAAAATAGCTTATCAGTTCTTACTACATCATAAAACAAATGCCAAAAAGCTTAAAATCAAAGAGTATGAAAATTAGTGCTCATTGAGTTTACGTTAGCAACTATAGCATAGATTTAAACTACTTGAAGAAATGACCAGGAAAGTAAGTGGGGACCAGAATTATAAATTAAAACTTATCAATGACATGTTTCATAAATGAATACAAAAATGTGTAAATTCCATATTACTAGCAGTAGACAATTATCAAATAAGGGAGTCTGCAAATATAAATAAATGACAAAATGCTGTATTATTTATCTTTGGTTTTGCATTTTTTTTAAATGTTCCTTATTTTATGTGCAGGAGTGTTCTGTCTGTATGTATGTAAGTGCACACATGTGCAGTACCCATGGAAGCCATAAGAAGGCACTGAATACCCTTGAACTGGAGTTACTGATGGTTGTTATCCACCATGTAGGTGTTGGGAATCAAACCCAGGTCTTCTGCAGGAGCAATCAGTGCTTTCAACTGCTGGGCAAAGGTCCCTTGTTTTGTACTTTTTGGAAGAGCTAAAAGGGATAGGTAACCAAGACGTTGGTATTATACACACTAGGGTACTTTTAATTAGCGTGTCATACATTATAAATAAAATAACCTAACAGTGAAATGATTATAGTATAATAATTATAGCTGACATTATAGTCTTGTGCTCACAAAATTGACATATTACATATCTTTTTAAATATTTAAAATTATATTTCATTTTTTAATAATTTATTTTTTTGGAATTTTTGCTATTTTCATAGAATATAATTTGATGGTATCTAGATCTCTTCCCATATGCACACCCCCTTACTGACTAATGTGCTCTATTTATATAGATATAAGTGACACTTTTATGATACATATGATATATATATTCTGATTTGTGTGTCCATTTGTCCTTCAGTGTGGATTCATCCACTGGAGCCTGGTAAAACAACAAAGTTCCAATCCTGTAACAGAATGTCTCTCCCCTTCCCAACAGACATTAGTTGCTGAAGGTTCCTCCAGTAGGTTTGGGCTCTCTTACCTATATCTCCTTGTCTATATCCCTGGTTTGCACTTACACAGGGCTGTGCTTCCTGTCACTATGCATATGCATAACTAAGCAGCTGTCTGGAAAACGCTCTTTTCTTGTAGTCAACCACTCCTTCTGGCTCTTTCCAGCCCTACTTCTGCAATGGTCCCTAAGCCTTGGGAGACAGTGGTTAGAAACAGGTGTCTCTTTGAGGAAGCAGCACTCTACAGTCTTTTCTTCTCTGCATATTAGCCACTTCTGTGTTTCTATGTTAATCACTATCTGCTGCATAAAGCAACATCTCTGGTGAGAACTGAATGATGCATTCATTCCGTGTGTAGAAGTCTTCGGAGATTTCTCTGTTCAGATTTATAGTCAATTTTTTAATTGGGTCATTTGTTTTCTTGCTTCCTTGTTTTTTGTGTTCTTTAGATTCTGGATATTAAACCACTTTTAGAGGTATAGCTGGCAAAAATTTTCTCCTACCATTTCTCTTCATTTGATGTGTTGCTTCCTTTGCTGTAAATGTGCTTATATATTACATCCCTTTTAAACATATGTGTGTGTGTGTGTGTGTGTGCATGTGTCTGTGTGTGTCTGTGTGTGGTCTCCCTGTCATCCCAGTTAGCCTAGATGAGGTTGGCTTCAATGTCACAGAGATTCACCTGACTCTGACTCTGGGATAAAAGGTATGCACTGTGATATGCTGAACCATTTTATTTACTTGTTGCATGGTTTTGTGTTTGTGTGTGTGTTGTGTGCATCTGTGTGTTCATACCTGTGGAAGTCAGAGCACAGCTTGTGGACTTGGTTCTCTCCTCCTACCCTGTCTTTCCTGGGGACCAAACTCAAATAATCAGTCTCCACAGCAGGGTTCTTTACCCACTGGGCTGTCCTGCTGGTCAAGTTGTATTCTTCAAGTGGAATATGTAGGCTATTCCTTAGAAACTAAAATACTACTCTAATTTTTGTGTAAGGGTATTTTTAAAAGGCATGCTATGAATCCTTAAGCCATTCAAGTAGTGATTGAGAAAACCAGGATTTGAACATAAGAAGTCAGGCTTTGAGCTCAAGAGTGTACTTGACATAATGTACTGATGAGTGCAGAATCATTAGTTTAAGTTTCAGACCCTGATAACTTAAACCCTTAAAGCATTCAAAAAATATCATTAGTGTTGTACAACAACAGAATTTTAGAGGAAGACACATTCTTTGAAATTATCTACCATAAACTCTACTCAGTCTACATACACATCAAATTTAATGATTCAAATTCAAAGTCATTTTTATTACGGAAATTTTGGTGGAAAACTCAAGAGAAATGTATCCTTGCAAAAACTTAAATTTAAAACTCAGTGGAGTTCCAAGTGAAAGATTTTGACAACTAGAAAATAAACTGGTTCTCTTTATTTTGTCTTTAAAATGGACCATGTTTGCACACAACTGAATTATCCGTTTTTATTGGTTTCTTACCACTCTATTTGATTGTTTTCTTAATGTGGACATTAGAATTTTAAGATGCCCTCCAAGATTTCCTCCTATTTGATGTCCTATATAATCTACAGGACTGTGAATTGATTAATCTGTTCCTGTGATTGGAAAAGATGCTACAGCAGAGTTGATCTTAAATACAGAGATTATCCAACCAAGCCTGAACCAATTATATGAGCACTTTAAAATGAAGAGAATTTTCCCGTTGATTATAGAGAATAAATTAAGAAATTCAAAGACAAGGGAGAATTCAGTGACTTTGTGGTAGCTTGAAGATGATGAGAATACCAAGCAAGGGACACTGGGTGTCCCTCTGAACTAGAAATATTTGCCCACCAAAAAACTGAAAGGAATTGGGGGCTTCAATCTACAGTCACAGAGATGAATTATTCTAAATGCAAGAAAGATCTTCAAAACAAATTTTCCCCAGAGCCTTCACACAAGTCCTCAGTCCAGAAAATACAACAACTTCAGCTATGTGATATCCTCATTAGAAAACTCAGCCATGTGAGAACAAACTTCTAATGAAAAATAAATCAGAGCTCAAAATGGGTATTATTAAAAGTCACTTGGTTTATTGTAATCTATTACATAGCAAGTGAAATCTGCTATGATTAACTGACTTGTATTCTTTTTAATGCATATTTTATTGCATTTTGTGCACTTCATATAATAGATCTTAATCAAGTTTTGATCCCCTTCCCCACATGCACCCCCACTACTCCCTCACCGGGATTTATCCATTCTATCATATGTACTAAGGCCCATTTGTCAAATATTTGTACCCATATGTCCCTCAGTGCAAGTTCATCCATTGGACTCCATTTAAGCTGCCCAAAGCCATTCCCTTAAAGAAGATAACCTCTCCTAACCCCAAATAATCAGTTGCCACTAGTTCCAAGGCCAAGGTTGCCCATTTCCCAAGTTCTATACTGAGTTTTTGTTTCATTGAGTCTGCATGGATCTTGTGCATGGTCTCAAAATTGCTGCAAGTTCATATTAACATGTTCCCAGAGGCTTGAAAGTCCCTGTTTTCTTAGGTTCATGCACCAACTCTGGCTCTTTTAATCTTTTTGGGCCCTCTTCCACAATGGTCTCTGAGCCATGGGTGGGTGTGGCTGAATATAGGCATGTCCTATCCAGGGACACACACTCTGCAGTCTCTTAGTCTCTGAAATTGGGCCAATTGTGGCCTTCTGTGTGCATTGCACTCTGTTGCATGAGGAAGCTTCTCTGGTAAGAGTTGAGGGATGCATTAGTAATATTTTTTACTACCCCCTAATCCCCCATGTTCCTTGAGCCTTAGGAATAGAGCTTTCACTGTATGTGTGTGGCTTAGGGCTGGGCATCTTTCAGTCATATATTCTCCATATGTGACCAGTTGTGGGAATCTGTAATCCCCTCCATGTTGCAAAAAGAAGCTTCTTTGATGAGTGCTCTATGTTATACTTGTCTGAAAATATAAAAATCCATATGTAGCATATAGTAAGAAATTTGACTTGTGTAGATATATGACAGAGATAGGGTTTTCTCTAAGATCCATGCCCTCTCCAGCCATGTGTAGTTGGCTATATTTACAGTGTAACCCAGTGATTTTATCCCATTGAGATGGCTCCAAGTCCAATTAGATAGCTGCTGATTACCCTCTACATAAAAGTGCCACTACTGATTTGTATTCTGTATATGCAATACACTGAGTGTCTAGGAGCTGAGCCCCCTGCGGTTGTTTTAATGAGAAATGTTCCCCATAGGTTCACATATTTGAACTTTTGGTCCCCAGTTGTTGTTGGTGTTTGTGGAGGTTTAGGAGATGCAGCCTCACTGGAAATAGTACATCACTTGGTGTGGGCTTCGAGAGTTTATGGCCTTGCCCCACTTTGTTTCTCTTTCTACTTTCTGCCTACACTTCAAAGACATGAGCACCCAGCTTTCTGCTGCTGCTGCTGCTGCTGCTGCTGCTGCTTCCTGCTCTCCTCAACCCAATATGGACTCTCCCTCTGGAACCCAAAGTCAAAATAAACTCTTTAATAATTTACCTAGGCCATACTATTTTATCAAAATAATAGAAAACCAATATGTTGCTCAACCAAAGAAATAGATATGTAAAAACAAATAATCCTATTTACAAATCCTGTCCTTTCTCCACTACCCTGTGTTTGTTAATAACCCTCAAATTTTTTGTCGGTTTTGCACATGCAATATTTCTCAAAGCCTTGTGCTGAAAATCTGTCTCTGATGGTGATGCTGCTGGGATATTTCAGAACCTTTAAGAGGTAGAGTCTTGTTGGAAGTCTACATCCTTGAAGAAATGTTCTTAGAAGTGATGGTGGGGGGCTGAAGTGATGGCTGAGTAGTTAAGAGCACCAACTGCTCTTGCAGAGGACCTGGGTTTGATTCCCAGCACACACATGGTGGCTAAGAATGTCTTTAACTCCAGTTCCAGGGCAATCCAATGCTCTCTTCTGACCTCCGCGGCATTGCACGACACTGGTGCATCAACCTACATGCAGACAGTACACGCATACGTATAAAAAATAATAAATAAATAAAAGTGAGGGTGGGTCCAGTCTTCTCTCTGTCTTTGTTTTCCAGATGCAATGAGGTAAGTTTTCTCCACCATGTGTTATAGGGACTTCTGCATTGCCACAGGAAAAACAGTAATGGAGTCCCCTGGGTGTGGTGGCACATGCCTTTGATCCTAGCACTCAGGAGGCAGAGGCAAGCTGATCTTTGTGAGTTCAAGGCCAGCCTGTTCTACAGAGTGAGTTCCACGTCAGCTGGGGCTACAGGGAGACCCTGTCTCGAAAAGGACAAAATAAAAAAAAAGAAGAAATATAAAAAAATGAATGGAGTCAACTGACCATGAAGTGAAATCTTTAAAACTGCTAGATAAATCTGCCATCCCCATGGATGTTTTTGCTACACTTGTAGAAATCTCAACACAGCAACTAAATAAACCATATTGTAAACTATATCAAAGCCTGGTTTCTTTAAATGGGTATCACTATGCTTGAAATCTTCCAACATTTCTTGTTGTGGGATAAATTATTTCTTCTTTGCAATGGGCTTATCACAGGTGACGTTGCATACTTAGTGGGGGGGGGGGCTAGGACCAAAGCCCAGCTGCAAAGCTCAAGTTCCAGCAATAATGGAAGAAGGTGCAGGAGACTGTGAAATTCTAGGACTCTGGGGATGTCCAGTGTATACAAGGCCCACCAGAGAAGACTGGGGTCTCTCTCACCATTTTACCAGAATGGGCAGAGGGCATGGAGTTCCAGAACTCCAGGACAGACAGTTATTTTGAAAGGGAAAGGGAGAGCAGGCTGTTCCGTGTGGTTAGACTGAGGGTATGTCTCCTGCCAGGACTTACTACACAGCACTCTGGCAAATGTATGGTTTTCGCCATCACTTTGTAAGCAAACCCAATCCAATAAATTCTCTAGTCTGAGATTGAAGTGTTCATTCCCTTCCTTTGCCGAGCAACCGGGAATGAACTGGGGAAACACCAGAGGTGGAGCGAGACTGTGGGACACTGCTTGGGTGGCTGCACTCTGTGGGCAACGCCCCCACCACAGAAGAAAATTCTTCTACTACGAATTTGGTGTAGTCAAGGCAGGAATAGGCCTTGAAGCAACCTCACAGGAAAAGTAATGGCAGAATATCTTTTATGGGGAAAGCTGGAAGAAAATGCACAGGGCATGCATGGTGCCATGGTGGATTGCTAGTGCAGCATTCTCAGGGGCTTTTGAAGTGTTTGTGGCCTGTGGCTGCATGGATTTGCCAAATTAAGATACAAAATTAGAATAAAGCCAGAAAGGCAGATGGAGTCAGTAGATTCCTGGCTGGCCACCTGATTCTAAGTGGTACAGAGTAGCATGCTTATTGAACAGTGAGGGCTGCCACATGAACCTGTGAGTGAATTTGGAGATGTTTTGAAAACCACAGAGTACTTGGAGCAGTCTTTATGAGCCCTGAAAATGGAAGATCAAAAGCAGGTTGTGTAACAAGACACTGCTGAGGTAGACTGGATCCTACTGAATGTTACTAAAGAAATATCTTAAGTAAAAGAGATGACCCAAAGAGAGATCAAAGATTTAAGGGAAAAGTTAGAGCAAGAGAAAATTAAGAAGTTGGGCTCTGACCTCCCCAGTAGGTCGCATAAATAGGAAAAGGAGGTAGAAGTGTCAGCCTGCCACTTTTTGCAGCTAGGAGACTCAGGAAAAAAGACAGGGAATGATAAAAAGGAGAATGATATAAGAAAAGTATCAGATGTCCCTTGGGTTCAACCTTTGATACAAGGAACAGAAAAACCCATGTCTCAACATGCTAATGGTGGCTTTAGCAATGGCCCAGAGCAGGAACCTAAGGCAGTCAGGGAATCCTCAGCATTGGAATTGTTGAAATTGGAAAAACGTTCAAGCAGGAAGTGAAGGATCCCTTCATCACTTGACTTGTAAGGCTGTGGGACCTGGGAGTGGTGGGATTATTTTAAGTGCTTCAGAAGCAGAAAAACTGAGTAATATAACCATCCATCCTGCCTTGAGACACAAGCAGCATAGCCTTAGACAGCATAAGGGGAATAAACCCCTACTAGGTTGGCTAACAAGACCTATTAGAGACACATGGCTATCCTCAGTAGAAACTTCCCTAAATACCAAGGGGTGGAAAGTGATCAGAGAGGGGCAAATACTACTGAGGGAACTAGGTATGAGGAAAGCAATATATACTGCCCAGTGTGCTGGGCAGGATAGGGGTGTTTTACCAGTGATTTAAGAAAAAGCCTGATTGAACAAGTACCTCCAGAATGGTATGAAACTTTAATGGCTGTGCTAAGCCCCTTGACAGGACCGAGTCTTCATAAAGGAATGTAGGTGACCTAGGCCAGCATGTAAAATATATCTGTGGAGGAATGAAGCAACCTAAAGGAGATATCGTGGGAAAAGGCGGACACTCATGCACTGCTGGTGGGAATGAAAACTCATACAACCACCATGGAAAGCAGTGTGGAGAACCCTTAAAAGACTCAAAATGAGTCTACCACCTGACCCAGTCATACCACTCCTGGGTATATACCCACAAGACTCATCATACTGTAAAGATACATGTACATCTATGTTTATTCCAGCTCTCTTCACAATAGCAAAGAGCGGGAACCAACCCAAATGTCCCTCAACAGATGAGTGGATAACAAAAATGTGATACACCTACACAATGGAGTTCTATGCAGGGGTTAAGAAAGATGACATCATGAACTTTGCAGGCAAATGGATAGAACTCAAAGCCATTATGCTAAGTGAAGTAACACAGTCCTAGAAAAAAAAAAAAGGTGAATGGTTTTCCTCATTTGTGGATGCTAACACCAAATCCCCGGTTGTAATGCAAACTGAGAAATATTATTGTTATAGTTCTTTTTATCTGAAAGCAACTAACCTGTTATAATGTGAATAGCTTAATAGACCCTAGAATTGACCTAGCACTTTTTTTCCTGCATTGTAATTATAGGACATGGGTGGAAGATATGTATCCATATTATAGGATATGGGTGGAAGATATGTATCCATATTACAGGATATGGGTGGAAGACATGTATCCATATTATAGGATATGGGTGGAAGACATGTATCCATATTTTAGAGTACTATAAAATTAAAGGGAAAAAGTGCAAATGCCAAAACATAGTTTGGAATTAACATAGAGTTTATTCTTGGAGGTCATAAGTTTTATACATATGTGATGTTTATACAGGCATATTTTGGAGCAATACAAAGGGGAGGGGACAACAATAACATAAGGACTGGGTCAAAGAACTG
Source organism: Rhizomys pruinosus (assembly GCA_009823505.1). NCBI lineage: Eukaryota > Metazoa > Chordata > Mammalia > Rodentia > Spalacidae > Rhizomys > Rhizomys pruinosus. The sequence goes on along the minus strand of VZQC01008045.1, from coordinate 2,462,980 downwards.
ACTGATACAGCTAAATTCTGCCCAAAACATCAAGCCTCTGCAGAAAAAATCATCATCGGAAATACTGAGAGAAAGATGCAGGACATGTATGGCAGAATGCATGAACTCAGGTGGGGTGGGAGGCAGGGAGAGGGAAATGTATCTGAATTGGACTGAAAGATGATATATGAAATACACAAAACATCAATAAAAATTTGAAAAAGGACTAAAAAAAAAAAAAGGAAGTCTGCTTGAGTTAGTAGGAGGCAAATGTGGCGGGATCTATGTCAAGCCCAAGTTCCTAAAGAAAAAATTGATAAAAAGGCAAATTCTGTGCTGAAAGCCTCTGGAAGGCTCTAAATCCTGAGGAACAATTTACAAGGGCTATACAAAGAATAAAATCTGTTTAGGGGTGGACAATGAACCCTCCAAGTTAAACAGAGTACCTTTCATTGCTGAGAAAAATATTGCTGATGGTGGCAGCCGTTTGCCTGACTGGGGCCTCTGCCAGCAGCCAGCTGCTATCAGTAAAAATGAGGCAGGTGTTTTGACCACAGCCAGAAGTTAGGTCCCAGGCCTGCTTGACCCAGCTAATCGACAAATACAGTAGAGGCAAGGGAAGACGCATTCCTCCTTGGCCCTGTGCAGGGATAGAAAGCTTGAGCCAGGCCCAAGAGTCTACCAAAACTAAAGAAATACAGGGAGGCTGCGGGTGAAAACCCTAGGATACCGAATGGGTTCATGAAAACATCTACAGGTGCTGAAGAACTAACTAAATTAATGCTTCCCATTTGTGCTATTTTACCCAACATGGATTTTTTTTTTTTTTTGTATTTTTTTGAGACAGAGTCTCCTTTTTTTTTTTTTTTTTTTTTTTTTTTTTTTTTTTTAGTTCCAGATGGCCTGGAGCTCACTCTGTGGACCAGGCTGGCCTTGAACTCACAGAGATCCATCTGCCTCTGCCTCCCGAGTGCTGAGATTAAAGGCAGGTGTCACCATGTCTGGCCCCAACATGGATATTTTAAGGCAACAATTGGCACAAATATATAAAATCTTCCCATGCTATGTTGGACCTGATTTATCTTTGATTTAATATCTAATGTTAATATCTGAGTGTTTTACAGATGTGAGACGGATTGGGGACATATCCAATACACCTAAAGAAACAAAGATAAAAATTAAATTCAGTTAGGAGTGGTACCAGGGCCAGGTATAACTATTGGATCTAGGGAGCTTTATGGTTAAATAAGACATATTAGTAGATAAAGGCTTCAGTAGCAGGCATGCACTGCCCTTCTAGGAGCTGTTGGCTTGGGAGGCTCTAAAAGACCCCTAAACAAAGGTAATTTTGCCTATGACTTTGTGTGCACACAAAAGTAGGTAGTAAGACCTTATTGCTGATAAAACTATAGGATGTGAATGTGAGAAAGGAAAATTATACTGAGACCTTGTACTGCAAGTGGACAGCTGGACTTCACAGTGCTGAAGAGCACTATGCAAATCTCTGGAGAGAAATAGTCTCCAAGGCTCTACAAACGTCAAGTGCTTCAACTTTCCAGAAGATACAATGCAATACTGGTTGCCAAGGTGTGCATACACCCAGAGAAAGACTGATTGGATCTATGACCCACTGTTTTGGAAGGTAGGCTGCATGACTGATAATGCAAGCATGACACCCCCTAGTGGTAGAAGACTTGATAATCCTCATTGAAAAGCTGTAATGCTAGGACTAAAATACCATCCAAGCATTCATTGTGTCTGTTGAGTAAGTTGTTGTAATTGTTCATGCTTGTTTAGATGTCTGCGCTTCTTGCTATCTATGTTTTTATTAGTAGAGATAAAAAAGGAGACTCCTGAATTAGCCAGCACACTGTTGAAGACAGAACTTAGACAGACCTGAGAATTTGATGTGCCACCTCAAAGACTCTCTGTCTTCTACCCTTCTGGCCCAGAGACTCTCATGAAAGAAGTTGACATGTCAGGTTGTAAAGGACAAAGTCAAGTGGTGGGTGGAGTGTGGTATAAATCATTTCTTCTTTGAAATGAGCTTATCACCAGAGATACTGTGTACTTTGGAAATCTGGGGGACAGGAGCATATAAAAGATGGACCAGAGAAGACTGGGTTCTCTCTCTCACCATTTTACAAGCACAACAGAGGGTATGGAGTTCCAGAACTCCAGGACAGGAAGCCATATTGAAAGGGAGAGAAAAAGAGCAGGCTGTTCCATGTGGCTCGCCTGAGGGTATATCTCCTGGCAGGAGCAGCTACACAGCACTCTGGTGAATGTATGCCTTTTGCCATCCTTTTTAAGCAAACCCAGTCCAATAAATTATCTAGTCTGAGATTAGAGAGTTCATCCCCTTGCTTTGCCTGGGCACCAGGAAACAGCAGAGATGGGGTTAGACTGTGGGATGCTGCTTGAGTGGCTGCATGTTTTGGGTACACCTCCCCCCACCCCGAAAGAAAAATTCCTCTGCTACACTTGTTTTCAGTAAAAATTGTATCTTAACATACATTCATAAGGAAGAAATCAGTCATACATTCCTATCTTATAGCTCAATTTCATGGTTTTATTACAATGTATTTGCCATTCTCATGCTGATAAATTATTTGAGTTTTTCAATTCTTTTGCTCTTAAAATGACATTGCATAGACATGCTTCCATATCTCCAAGTTCAGATGTGCAAAAGTTTATTTTGACGATACCTAGGAAATGAATCGCTAGGTTATAGAGAATGAGAATGTTCAAACTGTTAAACTACTTTCAAAGATGATTGCACAAATTGCTTTTCCACCAGCAGTGATGTAAATCTCCCCCAATTCTCCAATATTTAGTATTTCCTGTTTTCTTTAACTTTCCATTTCCCCTCACATTTAATATTGCCAGATCTCCTCAGCTTTGAGAAAAGAATATTCTCCCTTTGTACTCTGTTCTGTTTCCATGGTTTTAAGGTTTGAATTGTTTGAGAACCAGGATGTGTTCTCTTCTGTGATGTGCCTTCCATTTATTTTCTTTCTAGTTTGTCTTGATTGATGTTTCCTTCTACTAGCTTTATAAAGGTTTTTTTATTTCATGTGAGGTGTGTGTGTGTGTGCATGCACGTGTGTGTGTGTGTGTATGTGTATGTGTGTGTGTGTGTGTGTGTGTGCGTTTGTCTGATTATGCATATGTACTTGTGGGAAGATCCAGTTTGAATTAGGGGCTAGTTCTGAGCTAGCATCCCTCAGCACACAATGAGGGCGTCATGAGATTCCTCTGACCCTGGCCCAAGAAGGAGCAAGCAATGTGTCCCAGGCATATGATGCTAAGCATAGCAGCAGTATACAGTGGTTTGAGACTGGGTGTCTGTGACTGGCTCTAGGAGATGATGCCATTTTGCTTATAAAAGTGACTTGCAGCAGGCAATAAATCGAATTCTCCATTACCATCATTACACAGTAATCTTGTTCTGTTATTTCGCAAGTATACAGGCTGAACCAGGCCTGCATTTCAAGTGTTGGTGGCTAGTGGATTGGACAGGGTCTATCAGACCACCAACCTGGTAAGCTAGTGTAAGGTTGGATGAAGATCTATCAAATCACTAACCTGGTAATCAAGCATGGCTAGTGGGTTGGGCAGGGGTCTATCAGATCACTAAGCTAGTAAGCTAGCATGGGGTTAGATGGAGACCAATTAGGTCACCAACCTGTGGACTGAATTGTGAGTGGGTGTGGCCATCAGCCTGAAATTCCTGTCCAGAGACCAGCAGTCTTTGGGCAGGTGGGAAAGCACAACCAGAGGGGAGCCATTCCACTGCCCAGACTAAGGACCTGAGTTGGAAGTACCTATCAGGTTGGGTTACAAAAGTGACAAACTGACCTCTATGCCAAGCAGTCAGTTCCCACTGTGCTCCCCTTCCCTTAGCAGAACTGTGCTGTAACTACTCATAGCAAGAGAAGCATCCTACATGCACTATGTGTGTAAGGTGCCTGCTGAGGCCAGAAGAGTCTTGGGTCTCCTGGAACTGAATTTACAAGAAGCTCTGAGTCATCGTGTGGGTGCTAGGAATCAAACCTAGGTCCTCTGAGAACAGAAAATACTCTTAAATGCTGACCCATCTCTACAGACTCTCTTCTAATTTTAAAATTTTTCCTATCTTAATAATAGTCCACCATTGGTTACATATCTCAAAGATGTTCTCAAAATTTATAACTCTTAGCATTATTTCAGTATTATTTTAGAATAAGTGTCCTTCATTTTAGATGTCAAATATATCAGTCATACAGAGATTTTCATATATGCATTGAAGAAAGTCTTCTTGATCCAAGGCAAAAATACTCATCTATTTTCTTCTTAAGTTTCAAACTTTTAATTTGACATTTAAAAACTTTCATCCACCTGTAATAGCGATGTGTAGCATAGGAGTTTGGGTTACCTGTCTGTGCCATTTGTTTGTGTCATCTGGCTCTATTAGTGCTTTCCATTATTGTGTGACTTCTGTATTACAACAGTTTCTTCTGAGCCTGCTAGGTCATATGTGATTGTGAAACATATTATTCATATACTATAAAAATGTATATCACGTATGGAAGAAATTAGTTAATAGTTTAGAATAGAAACCACTTTCCTGATTTTCATTTCAGCACTTTTTCCACTAACCAGTTAATTATCCAAATAAATGATAAGATATCTGACATCTTACAATGATGCATTAGTTACATATTATCCAATCAAAACAAGAAACAAATATTGGTATACTGTGATTGAACTTGCTATTATCTGCAATCTTATTTTGAAAAACTATCATAGGAAATGATACAAAGAATGCTTTTAATTTAACCAAAAGAGCAATGTAATCTAACTTCTTCATCTAATTTCTATTTCTGGGATCCTATAAGAATCTGAACTGTCTTGCCAGTCATAGTAAAGAACTGTACCAAAATCTCCTGAAATCAGTTCATGCCTCATTAAGTTTCCTGAGAAAGGATCCCTGCACCACCCAGGAAACTTCTCTTTCCCAATCTTAACTCTCGCTGTGCTAATGAACTCTCAATCTGTGTGCCACAGATACCACGTAGCATTAACTACTCTCTGTGAGTTCTAATGGACTCGTTTGTCCTTTTCTCTTTATCTAGTCAGCTTTTGCATTTTGTCTAGACTCTCCTTTAAGCTATTACAGTCTTATTTGGGGAAGGGACGGGATAACATATTCAAGTCACTTTTACTTTGTGAACTCATGGTTGTGGTAAGATAGTATTTATTTTACAATGTTTCTTTCAAAAAGTCAGTCAGATGTTAGTAATAAAACTGAGAAATCATTCTATTTTATTAATTTTTTACTGGCTCAGAATATGTATAAATATTCATGAGATACTTAAAAATTGTCATATGTTAGCACCCTTTATCACTTACTTGGGGCTATAGAGGTAATAATATCAGGGAAATAATTGGGTCATTCAACTCAAAGGCTAAAATAGCGCAAAACTGATTGAGAATTGTTGATGTTATTGACCGATATCAATATTACTGTAATATTTTCCAGGTGTTTTAAATTTTTAGTCATTATTCATTATGTTTTATTTGTGTAAGTGCATTGCCTGCATCATGTTGTACAATGGCCAAGGAGGTCAGAAGAAGGCATAGGATCCTCTGGAACTGGGGTGATAGATGGTTTTTAGCCTCCATATGGGTGCTGGGAATTGAACTCAGGTCCTCTGCAAGAGCAGTCAGTCATCTTAACTCTTGAGTCATTTCTCAAGCCTCTGTTTTCCAGTTTATTTGTTTGTTTGTTAATTCAATAAGTATTATCAATAAGTATTAAAATGTCAGGCAGTATTCTAGTCTCATTTTATAAATGAAGCCCTGTGCCAGTAGCTTAAGTGATTTAATAATTTCAAGATCCGATGCAAATATGAAAACTGAAATTTAAACACAAAGGCTTTCTTTCTGATGTTGTCTTAGGCTATGCCATGTTGGAAGTTGCCAGTGACATATATCATTAGCCTCAAATCACATCAGATTAGGTAAGGAATAGCACTCACATGAAAGATTATATATTTATAACTTAACTTCCTGAGTGTAGGGAAAATAAGAATTTATAGCATAAATTGTGCATAGGGTAACAGCTTCTTTTTGTGAGAGATGATGGCATTCAGCTTGCTAATCAAGGATTTTTACATACTGATCTGTTGTATAGCGCTCATCAGAATCACCTTTGTGTTTCTTCCATTCTTAATCCACTTCCCTTGATGTAGGGTGTACTTTAATTCAAACCTCTTTTTTAATGCGTTTTCTTTTCTTGCTAAGAAAATATTTAATATCAAAGATAATAAGCCTCATTGCCAACTACTATACCTTTCCCCTAAGAGACCCCTCTGAGCTGTAAGCATCCTTGGGGGAAAAAAAAGATGTCCTTGAACATTGCCTACCATGCATTATCAAATTAGGTGTCATATTGCTTTGAGTTTAAAACGTTCTTTTCTAAAATTGTTTAGTAATACTTAAATTAAAGGAATCAATAAATGAGTGATTTGTAGATTTAGCTTCAAAGAAATATAGCTTTTAAAGTGCACCTTTCCAACTCAAATTTTTACTTCATACTTTGCTGCCATTTCTCAATTTCCTTAAAGGTAGTACTAACTTCAATATTTTTCAATAGGAAATTCTTCTCCATATCCACATATAAAAACATAGATTTATTCCTTTCTTAAAACTTCATTTGACACACTAGAAGGAGTGTAACATATCATTAATTCCTTAAGATTTATTCCTTTTTTTTTTTACAAAAAGCTGCTGCATGGTGGTGGTGGTGGTGGTGTTGGTGGTGTTGGTGGTAGTGGTGATGGTGTTTGTGTGTACTTTCGATGAGACTTTGATTAATGAGCACTTTGTTACTTCCATTTGGAATATTTTGTTCCTGTGATTTCCATATGTCTGGAAAGAAGTTCACAATTAATAACCTACTGACATAAATCAAGTTAAAAGCTATTTCTTCAGGTTACTATATGCTAGTGCTCAGCCAGTCACTATTTGTCCAACAAATGTTGGACAAATTATATCAGAAGAAAAGGCAATCCTTTCTTTGTCACTGGCAAGATAGACAGATAAGATTTTTTCACTGCTTTTAAATTGTTTTTATTATGTTTATGTGTATGAGTGTACTGTCTGCATGTAGGTTGGTGCACCCGTGACGTGCAATGCCACGGAGGTCAGAAGAGGGTGTTGGATTCCCCTGGAACTGGAATTAAAGATGGTTCTTAGCCACCATGTGGGTGCTGGGAATTGAACCTGGGTCTTCTGCAAGAGCAGTCGGTGCTCTTAACCGATAGGCCATCTGTCCAGCCCCTAAAACAGGGCTCACTGCTTTTAAAAAGGTACTCAAATGTTTAACATTGACATTTTCAAAATATTGTTATCTGACAAAAATATGGAACTATCACTGCTTTTTTCATATGATTACCATTTTAAATTGTTTATTATTTTTGTTTACTTATTTTTTTAATATTTAAAAATATTTTATTTTTTTCATTTTTTAACAATAAGTAATAATTTATGAGTACAAGCATCCTTCATGTAAAACCAATTTGCAAGCAGTTGTGCCCAAACCCACACAGCCCAAGGGTCACACCATCCAGCTGGGGGGCATGTATGTTCAATCAAGTTGATCAAATAAGTGTCCAGTCTATATTGCTGTAGTTTCACCATTCACCCCAATCACAGACCTTACATTCTACCATGCCCCTTCTTCTGCAGATTGTTCCCTAGGCTTAGAAAAGGGGCACAGGTGGACGAGAAGCAAAACAGTCTACTTTCTCTGGAGCTGTCTTTTTGGACTCTGGTCAATTCTGGCTGTTTCCTTTCATGGGCTGACAGTTTGTCTAGGAATAACCTTTCAGTCATACTAATGAAGCACAGGCATTTAGATATATAGGTATTTAAACAGTACTAATTGTTGTGGTAGATTACTTTGGTATAGAAACAGATATTTGGATGGTATGTTAATCTATGAATTACATTTTTTCCTGGAAATGTGACAGGGTCTTACTGTGGCTTATAAAATCTCCTAACCACTAGAGGATGTAAGCTTGTGGCATCAGCCATGGGTTATTCCTCCAAGGAGAGAGCTAATAGCCAATTAGATTTGGGATATACTGGCATATGGCTGCCTCTGCTGCACAGTATTTCCAGGCAGGTGAGGTGTAGCTGGTGCTGATGGAGGAGTCTTGCTTGACTCAAGGATACCTATGTTTGCTTTATTGGTTTAGTGGCCTTTGGTAGCACTCTCTGGTATTCCAAAGACCAACTGTCTCAATACATCTTTCCCATGCTTACATCAGGTCTTCAACAGCAGGGCCTTATTGCCTCTCTTCTTGCAGGTATCCCAGTTTACAGGCAAGAAGCCTTTACCTTTTGTGGGGGCTTGGTTCCCCTGGCCAACATCTCCTTGGAAGAATAATCATTGCTGGTATCAGAGTTCTCCTGTGTTAATATATTTTGCTTAAGTGCACAGCTTAAGGAGACAGATAAGAATTTAACCATACATAACAGCAACAAACAGAATAAGAGTTGACTTAGAAGCAATATAAGCATACGAGAATGACATAGAAATTGGTTCTCAAAATAAGGAAAGTTATTAGTATTGTGAAGAATAGGACATGGGGAAAGAGAATAGCAGGCATGGTGAGAACATGGAGGTTGAAACCATACATTGCTTAGGAAGTCGTAATGTTACAGAACCAGGGATGTCAGTAGGTAGAGGCTGTGATGCATGGTCTGGATTCAAGAGGAGTAGGAATTTGAAGATGTTGTGGATAGTGACCAGTAATGGACATTAATATGTAAAGTAGAGAGAATAGGCAAATGTAAGAAACAAGTCTCAAGGGATTTCTCTTAAAACACATATCAAGGAAACAATAAAAATTAAGAAAATTATATGTCATGTTTTAAAGACTTTTCAGATGACACAAATTTAGCCTATAACTCATGCATATACCAAGGTCCAGAATTTTCCAATTTTTGTCTTCCTTTTAGGAGAATTGCTTCCTTTTTATGTTTTAATTTTTTATTGACTTTGTTTTTTTTAAAAAAAATATGGCAAAGCATGATAATGCATGCCTTTAATCCCAGCACTTGGAGGCAGAGGTAAGCTAGCCTTGTTTACATAGTGAGTTCCAGGCCAGCTGGAGCTACAAGGAGACCCTGCCTCAAAAAGACATAATAATAATAATAATAATAATAATAATAATAATAATACATTGAAAACTTTCTATAAATTTGAGAATTTGGAAGGGGAATGAATGCCAAACTCACATTAAAACAATAGTGGGAAATCTCACAGTGTGGATGAAGCTTGAAAGTATAGTTTGGGCAGAAAATAATATTAAAATCTATAGGATACATATAGAATTGCCAAATTACATTTTACAATACAATTTCATGTTTTAGTTTGATGGTTACATCAGTTTAGTTATTAAAGTACTTTTTAAAAAGATTCTGACTTCACAGACTGTGAAGGGCACAGGTCAAGGTACAGCGGGGCTGTAGAAGAGTCAGAGAAAGATGGAAAACACGTTGGTGCCTGAGAATAAGAGAGGTCCAGTGTCAACAGAAAAGACAGGAGGCCGACATTAGTTACACCTTAGAGTTCCAGAGAAGGCAGAACTCTCCATTTCTTTCTTGCAAGTAATTTTAAAAGGAAAGTAATGAGAGTCATGAAAAAAAAGATGCAACAGATTATACGATAAAATCAAAGAGAGCATCTCACCTACACAAATACTTTAAAAAACAAAATATTTTCAAAATTTTTGAGCAGAATTTTTAACTTGAGTAAATAAGATGCTATCTGTAAAAATATTGAAAAACTAGATCATTAGTAGAAAATCAACTGAAATTCCAAAAGGATTATGTAGAAAAATTCCCCCCAAACAATAAATCTTTGCAGAGAAAAACTTTAAAAAGACTGAGAAAAAGATGCAGGACATCTATGACAAAATGCATGAACTGGGGTGGGGTGGGAGAAGAGAAAGGGGAATATTTCTACATTGAACTGAAAAAATGATGTCTGAAATACACACAATATCAATAAAAGTATTATATTAAAAAAAGAAAAGAATGCATTACATAAATGAGCCAAAAACATGAGGCAAAAAAAGTACCAGACAAATCAGGGTCCATGATGATGATGTTGCTGAGAAAATAATATATGATATTTTAATGAAAATTTATATATGATATATCAGTAAATTAAACAGCCAAAAATTCATCTGAGATTAGAATGGATAGACATATAAACTTTTTATTTACTTTTTATGATTTTTTTCTGAGATTTTCATACATGAATGGAATGTTTTGATTAAATACAACCACTTTCCTTCCCCTGCATTTCCTCCTCTATATCCCTACCCCTTCTCCATCCCAACTTCATGTGCTCCTTTTTCAAAGTCATTGAGTCCCCTTAATGCTGCCAGTATGTTCGTGGTGTAGGACCATCTACTCGAACATCTACTGTAGTAGCCACAAAGGGGCCACAGCCTTGAAGAAAATGGATCTTTCCTCTTCTAAAAGCCATAAAATCCCAGTAGCTCCTTGGATAGAGGAAGGATTTCATGACTACCTCTTCCATCCATGGCAGGGCTGACTTGATGTTATGTCTGTCATGTATATGCAATCACAGCCAAGGTAAGTTCTTGTGTACAAAAATGACCTTAACATGTCCTGCAAATTCTGTTTTGTTGCACATGTGCAATACCTTTTTTTCTTACAATATTTCCTCTCCTTCATCCATTATCCCTGAGCCTTGGAGGAAGGGGATATAAATATTCCATTGAGAGCTGAGCCATCTAGATTCTCTTATTCTCTGCACACAGACCAGTCGTTGGTCTCCGCGTTCATTGCCATCTACTGCAAAACAAAGCATCTATAATACTGGTTGAAAAATACACTAATCCACAGGTATAAATATGTGAACTTGGGCTGGAAAGATGGCTCAGCAGTTTTGAGTGCATTATGTTCTTTCAGAGAACCTGAATTAAGTTCCAAGCACCCAAGTCAGGTGACTAACATCTTTCTGTAACTCCAGCCCCAGTGAATCCTATACTTTTCTGGCCTCCAAGAGCACTGTACTAATTTTCACACACACACACACACACACACACACACACACACACACACAAACAAACACAAATTAAAAATAAAAACGCATCTTCCTTAAAAGAGCTAAAAACTTAGGGGTCAGGTTATTATTATGTCCATTTAGCAGAATAGGAGTATTAGGTTCTCCCCTAAGACCTATAATGGTCAAGCATAGGATTTTGCCCCAGTTTAAAAAAATATGCATGAGTGTTATGTCTGGGGCTTTAGTCCAATCAGAATGTGGCTGGTTACTCCCGTAATATTCTTGCCATCGTTTCACCAGTGGGCTCTTGCCAGACCAGTCATGATTGTAGCCCAGTGTTCACAGCTGGGTAAGACTGGGAATTAATTTTATTTTCTGGTAAGAGTAAGTAGTACCTTCTAGCACTAAGAAAGTTAGCCAAGGGCTGGAGAGATGGCCTAGCGGTTAAGAGCGCCGACCGCTCTTGCAGAGGACCCGGGTTCGATCCCCAGCACCCACATGGCGGCCGAGAACCGTCTGAAACTCCGATTCCAGGAGAACTCCAGTTCCAGGGGAATCCGACACCTTCTTCTGACCTCCGCGGCATTGCACGACACGGGTGCACAAACTTGCATGCAGACAGGACATTCACACATACAGAAATAAATAAAATTAATAAAAAAAAAATTAAAAAAAAAAAAGAAAGTTAGCCAAAAGGGATAAACCTTCCTAATCAGTGCCAGCTTGTTTTCTTTGTGTTCTGTGACTCAGGCATTGCTCGTGCTCTTAAGCAATCCTATTATATAAACCCCTTTAGTATTTAAATGCAAAATTAGGGGAAATCATCAATTTCTTTACATTCATTAAGGTTGTGACTATTTAAGAAGTAGATAATATAAAAATTTAAGAAATATGCTAAGAAAGTGAAACATTCCAGAATTACTGGTAGAATAATGAGCTGTATGACCATTTTGAAATGACTTTTGATAGTATTCTAGTAAAATAAATATACTAAACCCTCAGAGCATGTATGACTATGCCTGATCAAGGGGTTCATGGCAGATTAAAGGAGGGGATATATGCTAAGCTCATGCCATATTTTATAATCTGGACAAAACTAGTTAATAATATAAACACCAGAAACAGACAACCATCTTTTAAAAAGTATTTTATTTTAATATTTTTATTTTTGGTGTATGAGTTCACTGCCTGAATATAAGTAGATGCACTCATGTTGGGCAATGCCCATGGAGGTCAGAAAAAGGCATCAGATCCCCTGGATCTGGAGTTACAGACAGTTTTTAGCTACCATGTGGGTGCTAAAAATCAAACTCAGGTCCTCTACAAGAGCAGCCAGTGCTCTTAACTGTCGAGCCATCTCTCCAGCCCCACAAAGAAACATCGTACAGCATGTTCTAAAATATTAACAGTAGATTCAACACAATACACTTATGAAAATGTACATATAAACAAAAATAATACCGATTATATGAGAGTGTGTGTTAATATATCTAATGATATATAGGCAATACTTTTAGTGTAATCAGTGTTACAGAACAAAATACCAATATAGCATAGTAATCCTCCATTTACTTATAATGATAATTCAGGATAAAAATATGACTCAGAATTGGGATTTAGCTCAGTGGAAGGGCACTGAAAGTTTTCATTTCATATGTGCAAGGCCCTGGGATTGGCATCAACATTGTAAAGAACAGCAATGACAAGATATGTGATAACTCTGTTCTCTGTTCCAAAGCACAGGGGAAAATGAAGGAAAAAAAAAAAAAAAACTTCAAGTTAAAGATGAAAGATATAAAGTACCCACTAAGAAGAGCCAATCTGCATACATTAGAAATTAAACTATACATTTTATTCTTTCTGTATGTTACAGAACAAACTAAAGTGAGATTAGTAATCAAATAAGGAAAATATTTCTAAGACCAAGAAAAGTCCAGACATCAATCAAAAACTGCCTCATGAAAATAAAGAATTAAATATTGGATTAAACAGGACTGACTGGGATACAGTGACCTGATTATCATCCAAACTCATTATCATCCAAACTTAAGTGTTTTAGTGAGATGAGTTTCATTTCTTGCTTACAAAGCTGATGTCTAGCGATGCTTGTGGGAAGCCTGTCTCAATAAACTGCCTGAGCAACGCAAACTGATTCTGTATGATGGTGCCGAGTCTCCGTAGATGTAACCACAATTTATTTCATAAAGAAATAAAACCGGGGCTGGAGAGATGGCTCAGCAGTTAAGAGAACTGATTGCTCTTGCAGAGGACCAGGGTTCAATTTTCAGCACCCACATGGCAGCTGAGAACAGTCTTTAACTCCAGTTCCAGGGGAATCCGACACCCTCGTCTGACCTCCACAGCATTGCACCACATGGGTGCACCAACCTACATGCAGACAGTACATTCACACACATAAAAAATAATAAATAAAAAAGTAAAGCCCAAGAAGGACCAGATTGTTTTAAACGCATGAATGCTTTCCACCTTTCAAGCATTTATCACAAATATTCACATGGCCAATTATGAAGAATGCCAGGAAATTTAAGGCCCAGCAGAAGAGAAGAAGCAAACATTAGAAGAGTGAGGGATACAAGTAATATTCCTTCACACTGAAATCTCTCTTTCTACATTCATTCGTATAATTAAGACAAATTTACAATCCTTCCACGGAAGATCTGAATATCCCAGTTATTCCAGATTGTTGCTGTTATTGTGATTATTATTATATTGTCATGTATGAATTAATAAATTCCTTTGAGCACAGTTTTATGCTCCTGAAAATAATCATGATAATATTTATAATGTTACTAGGTTTACACTGTCGTTTTTATAAATGTTATATATATATATATATATATATATATCTGATTTAAACTTAAAATCATTACTGAAAAAGATTCTCACTTTTTTTATTAATTTTTATTTTATTTATTTCTGTATGTGTATGAATGCACTGTCTGCATGCAAGTCTGTGCACCCGTGTCGTGCAACGCCGCGGAGTTCAGAAGAGGGTCTCGGATTCCCCTGGAACAGGAGTTCTCCTGGAATTGGAGCTTCAGACGGTTCTATAGTTGAAGCTGGAGCAGAAACAGGTTGAACTGTTTATCCTCCCCTAGCAGGAAACTTAGCCCATGCAGGAGCCTCAGTAGATTTAACTATTTTCTCTTTACATTTAGCCGGAGTTTCATCTATCTTAGGAGCTATCAACTTTATTACAACTATTATTAATATAAAACCCCCAACCTTAACACAATATCAAACACCCTTATTTGTCTGATCCGTCTTAATCACTGCTGTTCTTCTCCTTCTATCCCTTCCTGTTTTAGCTGCAGGTATTACTATACTCCTTACTGACTGAAACCTAAATACAACTTTCTTTGATCCCGCGGGAGGTGGCGACCCCATTCTTTATCAACATCTATTCTGATTCTTTGGTCACCCAGAAGTTTATATCCTCATTCTTCCAGGATTCGGAATTATTTCTCATATCGTCACCTATTACTCTGGAAAAAAAGAACCCTTCGGTTGTATAGGAATAGTATGAGCTATAATATCTATTGGGTTTTTAGGCTTTATTGTATGAGCTCATCATATATTCACTGTAGGCCTTGACGTAGATACTCGAGCCTACTTTACATCAGCCACAATAATTATTGCAATCCCTACAGGAGTAAAAGTTTTCAGTTGACTAGCTACTCTTCATGGAGGAAACATTAAATGATCCCCCCAATATTATGAGCACTAGGCTTTATTTTCTTATTTACAATCAGTGGCCTAACCGGTATTGTACTCTCTAACTCTTCCCTAGATATTGTTCTTCATGATACATACTGCGTAGTAGCCCATTTTCACTACGTCTTATCTATAGGAGCAGTGTTTGCTATTATAGCAGGATTTATTCATTGATTCCCCTTATTTTCAGGATATACTCTCGATGACACCTGAGCAAAAATCCACTTCGCCGTAATATTTGTAGGTGTAAACATAACATTTTTCCCTCAGCATTTTTTAGGCCTATCAGGAATGCCTCGACGTTACTCGGACTACCCAGATGCCTACACTACATGAAATATTATTTCATCAATAGGCTCTTTCATCTCCCTCACAGCCGTATTAATTATAGTATTTATAATTTGAGAAGCCTTCGCATCAAAACGAGAAGTACAATCTGTAGATGCCACTTCTACAAATCTAGAATGACTTCACGGATGCCCTCCCCCTTATCACACATTTGAAGAACCAACTTTCGTAAAGGTAAACGAAGAAAGGAAGGAATCGAACCCCCAAAAAATTGGTTTCAAGCCAACACCACAACCTCTGTGTCTCTTTTTACACCTCTTCATGAGATATTAGTAAAAAAAATTACATAACTTTGTCAAAGTTAAATTACAGAGATATAATTCTGTATATCTCTATGGCTTATCCACTACAATATGGTCTTCAAGACGCCACTTCTCCTATCATAGAAGAACTCATACACTTTCACGACCATACACTTATAATTGTTTTCCTTATCAGCTTTTTAGTACTTTATGTAATTTTCGCTATACTAAGCACAAAACTTACGCACACAAGTACCATAAATGCACAAGAAGTAGAAACAATTTGAACTGTTTTACCTGCCTAAGCATGCCTGAGAGGAGTTGGAGGAGAGGCAATTATTAAATTACATAATATGAAAATCTCAAATAATTAAAAACTAAAAAATAAAGTAAAATAAACAATAAAATTGAGCATACCAACACATTTGTTGTCCTGTTTTCTTTCTTCCTTCCTCTCTTTCTTCCTCTATTTCTTTCTTTCTATTCTTTCTTTTTCTTCCTGTTATTTTTCTTTTCTTTTGAGGTCATACAAATAGAAGGACAGAGTTTGAGGTCACAAAAATACAAGGACAGAGCTGTAGAGATTAAAAGCTAAGGAGTTACAAAGCCTGGGTTAAACTTTCTTCTTACTTTGTTATGGTTACCTCATCTACAGATTGCTAATTATAATAGCAAATGAAATTAATTATAAAAATAATTTTATGAATTATAGAACCATATACAAAAATAGATGGCTCACAAAAACTCAGCAAGTAATTTCCTTATTTTTTTCTGGCTATCATGTAGGGTATATTTTATCATCTCAATCTTTGCATTGTATGTTTCTCTCATTATAGATTTAGAATAGGCCTGCCATAATTTAACAATGTATTTATGGAATGAAACATAATTAATTTTAAAATAGTAAAACTGTAAATTTATTATTTTAGTTATTATTTATTATATTGCTAAATAAGCAGTGTTCTTCAGGAAACATTAATCTTATTTAAGCATAATTTAACATGTTCAACGTGCATGAAAATGACACATGCAATCTGATGGTTGAAAAGTCTGAACACTTCTCTTTTGGGATCGGTTTGTTTTTTTTCTACATTCACTTTCTTTTTTTCTTTGTTTCTTTTCACAGGAAAACAGAAACAATGCAAAGTGATGATAACAAAACAAAGCAATGAGGACAAAAAAAATGGGAGATTTCCATTTCTTAGTCTGGTGAAATAAGAATCAATCTGCATGACTTGGTATGTATTTCTCTTTCTTCCCTTCTCTCTTTTCTTTCTTCTTTTCCTGCTCTTTCAGGGTTACCAGAAGGATATGTCTTTACTGGCTAGTCCAGGAAGACTTGAGTTCTCAGCTGAGAAAGAGGCTGGTTAATGTGAGGGGTCTCATCCCTAAACTGCCTAATCAATTTCTAGCTCCTGTTTAGTTATGTTGCCCTCTGAAAAGGGAATTGGGACTCCAAATGCTCTAACTTCTTCCATGCTGAGAAAGAATGTTGGATGTGGCAACTGGGCTATCCCCCATTCAGAGGATCAATCTAAACTACCCCAAAGCGTAACTGTAGAGGGAAAGAAATCCTTGACTGGTCCCTGTGAAAGCAAAATGAAGGCAGGAGTAGTTACGTACATGATCTAGACAGGGGACCAGGAGAAGTAAGAACTGGGTGAATTCCAATCTCCAATTTAAATACATTCACTTTCTTTTCTTTTTCAGACAAGATCTGGCTATGTATCTCAAATTGGCCTTAAGCTTGCCATCTTCTTGTCTCAGCTTCCCAGGTGTTAGGTGGGATTACAGGCATGCTCCACCGCATTGAGTTCCATTTTATCTACTTTCTTTACATATTTAACTTCTACACTTAGTATGTGGATGTCAAACAATTTTTTGATCCATTTTTCCTTTCACTTTTATGCAACTACTCTGTTTCTTTCCCCTCCTACCTCTTTCTCTCTTTTCCTAACAGTAAAATGAATGGGAAGCCTCCATCTTAACAATATAATGGGAAAAGACCACTCCTAATTTCATCACTGCAACAATTTTTCTAAAGTTGTTTCCCTGAGAACTCTTACTGTGGATTTGCTACTAAAAGCCCTTCAACTCTGGAAACAAGAGATAATTCTGTCCTGACAGCCTTCCTAATCTCTCAACTGTTTCTTTCTGTACCTTCTGACATTCCTCACTTGCTAGCTCTTGTCACTCATTGAGCTTAATAGACAAGAATATCACTTATTGACTAGGATGGTCCTGCTTGGAGAAGAGGGCAACAGTCAATTGGGGTAATCATGCTCTTGCTTTGAGCCCATTCATTACAAAACTCTTACTCTTACTCTGTCCCAAAGGAGAAGAACCCAGTTCTACTCCACAGATTGCTCAGCGATGGTTAGCACAAAGCAAATAAAATATATTCCTGAGACTAAGACCAAAATCTTACAGCCTAACCTGCCAATCTGCCAATCTTCAGGGATGCCTAACTGCTATATCCAAGGGCACCAAAAAAAACTGAACAACAAACCTAAATGATTATATAATATCACATCAAAAGCCCCCTTTTAAATTTTATTTTCTGTGTGTGATAGCTACTTAATTTCTCTTTAATTTTTTTTAATTATTTTTAAGGGATTCACAATATAAGAGCACAGTTGTTTTCAGATCACATTAACATTGCTCAGTTTGCTGTACAATTAAGTAATTGGCACTAGCATCCACAGATAAGGGATACCATTCGTCGTTTGTTTTTCTGGGACTGTGTTACTTCACTTAGCATATCTGAACTTTCTATCCTTAAAATTTTTATTTAAAAATCAAACAACAATTCTATTTTTTTACTTCACTCAGCATGATATCTAGCTCCATCCATTTACCTTCAAAGTTCATGATGTCATCTTTTTTTTTCTTTGTTTATTTTTTAAGAGATTCTACAATATAAGAGCACAGTTGTTTTCAGATCACATTGATGTTGCTCAGATTGCCATATAATTAGGTAATTGGTGCTAGCATCCACAGATGGGGGATAGATTCATGGTTTGTTTTTCTGGGACTGTGTTACTACACTCAGCATGATTATCTTCTAGCTCCATCCATTTACAACAATTCTATTTTTTGTCATTGTTTTCTTTTTTGTTGTTTGTTTGGATTTTGTTTGTTTATTTTTGTTTTCTTTTGAGACAGGGTTTCCCTGTAGCCCCCACTGGCCCAGAACTCACTTTGTAGATGAGGCTGCTCTGGGTCACATAAAGATCTTCCACCTCCCAACTGTTGGAATTAAGGGCTTGTACCACCACATCAAGCCTGAAAATCAAATAATTCTTATTTGAACACGTATCTTCCTGTAATCTCCTCATAAAGGCAGTCAGTGAGTTCTGAGGAAGACTATCAAGTTCTGCTTTACAGCAATTTATCCTCAGTGTTTGTTCTCACTGTTCACAGCCCGCCTTCAAAGATGGGAAACACAGCAACTACTAGATCATATCACAGAAGTTCTCGGTATTCCAGCCTCCTTTGTTTCTCTGCTGAGTATCATCCAATTGCTAAACCATGGACACCTGTTAAAATTTTATATTTATTAAGGTACTATTCTTACAATAAAGCTAACTTATTGTAAATAAGGACAGATAAAATATAACTACATTTTTCTTTATTTTTATGTGTATGAGTGTTTCGCATGCATGTGTGTAAGTGCATCTATCTGTGCAATGCCCATGAGATGAGAAAAGGGTAGAAACTGTAATTATAAGTTGTTAGCCACTGTGAGGGCCTGATAAAGTTTTAGACAACCTGGTACTGATATGTATTTTCAGGATGACTTAATAAAAGATGACAATATATCTGGGAACCATGAGTAATAATTAAAAGGGATTAGGTAAAAAGTTTTGATAAAAAAACCTTTTTTGTGATCTCTTACAAAATGTCCTTGGGACCAAGAGTACATGTTCTTAGATGCTCTCACTCAGAGAAAATAACTATGTTCCATTTGTCAGTTGCTCAGAATATCATCTTTCTCTTCCAGCTCCTTCCCAGCAGCTCATTACCCTTGCTCCCCAGAACTTGGCCCCTCATTCAGCACAGTGTACATACAGGATTCTACCCCAAGAGTAAGTGAATCAACTTCACCAATAGCTAAAAGAGGTAGACCTCTTGCTAGATGGAATCCAAAAAGAGAAGATATGTCACCAGTGAAATAAGGAGCTGTTAGCATGGTGGAACCAGCTGAAGCCAGCTCAGTGATACGGGAGATTCCATAAGGAAATGGACATGAAGTCTGGGCCAGCAGGAGTACCGGAGTTAGATCCCTATGATTTTCTGGCACCTGCGTGAGGTGACCTCTCCCTTTTCATTTAGTGGTATGCCTGAACCCAGAAGATTGGAGAACTCATGTTGAATTAACTATTCATTTGTCCTTCTATCAATCAGCAGAGAATATTTTCCATTGGTGATACCAGAGCTAACTGTAATTTAGTCCATGGGAACCCAGATTGTACTCTTGGCCTGGCTGCACACACAGATGGCTATAACTGTCAAGGTCAAGCCAGTCACTGTGACTTTGGGTACAGGATGTTTGGCTTCTCAGCCATATACAGTGTATGTCTCTTCAGTTGCTGAAAATATTCTAGATGCAGGTGTTTTTCAAGGGTAGGCAACTCTCCAAATGACTATTTATTAGCTTAGATTGTGAGTCAGCATGTTAAGCCAGTGTTAAGAGAATGTCTGCTCTACCACATCTGTTCCCATCCCCCAAGACAGTGACTTGGGTATATCAGTATTGGCTAACTGGGAGGCATGAAGAGAATACTTAGACTACTTTGCAGTGGAAGCAGCCTGTAAAATACAATAAGCAAAGCTCTCCCATGTGACCTGTGAAGCAAGAAAAAACAGAAATGACTGGACTGCTGTAGAGAACTGATTAGGATTCTCTACCTATGCACCATTATGGTCTGGATAGACCAACTGATGTTGACTTTGGGGTGACACCACATTGCATTTGATTTAGCAAATATATATTTTCTCCTTTGACATTTCCCCCAGAGAGTCAGGAATACTGTGCCTTCACCTGGGAAGGAAAACAGTGGACACTCACTTTGCCCAAGGGTATCTGTGTAGCCCCACCATTTGTCATTGTTTGGAGGCTCAGGACTTAGGATCCTGGAAATGGCCTAGAACACATTGCACTATTATGTTGATGATATTATGCTAACTTCTGATTCTCTTGCAGATTTTGAGTCACCTGCTGAGAGTCTGAGAGTCACCATGGAATCTTGAAGATGGGAGGTGAATGATCTAAAAGTGCAAATTCCTGGTTTGTCTATCAAATAATTGTGAGTTTTCTGGTCAAAGAAAACCAAAACTATTTGAGAAGCTATCGTTGACAAGTTCAGAGCTATCCTCTTCCAATGTTGATCAAGCAATTGCAAGCCTTTGTGAGGCTGCTGGGGTATTAGAGAGTATTCATCTCTCACCCTGCCCACATATTACATCCTTTGTGTAGCTTATATAAAGAAGGAGTGAGATGGGATTGGACTGTAGTAGCCAAACAAGTGTCTATAGCTGCAAAGCAGGCTATTGGCTAAACATAGGTGTTTAGGACCATGGACCAAATTTAATCATTTTAATTTGTTGTGACCATTGACATGATAGGATTTGTTTGGAGCCTGTGCCAACATATGGGAATGAAGTAATTACCTGCAGGATTTTGGTCACAAATGCAAAAGGGGGATGAGATCTGCTACATCCTTCTTGAGAAGTAGTTAGTAGAGATATATGCAGCTTGTGAATCTTACTGGGTGAGGTAAGGTCCTAGTGCATACTGCATACCCCATTGCTGGATGTAATGTCTTGGTTATACATTTCAAAATCAGGGGTGGTTCAAACCACAACTTTGGGTAAGTGGGGAGCCTACTTGTAACAGAGGGGGACTAATTAGTAGTCCCCTAACAGATGAGTTATAAGAAATCGAGGTGTAGGAACCATCTCTTGTTACAGTGCAGTCCTGCTAAGGGAAGGGGAACAGTGGCCACCTGTGGTCACTGCTGGGGAACTGACCCCTCGACACAGAGGCCTGCTGGTCACTGCTGGGGAACTGACCCCTCGACACAGAGGCCTGCTGGTCACTGCTGGGGAACTGACCCCTCGACACAGAGGCCTGCTGGTCACTGCTGGGGAACTGACCCCTCGACACAGAGGCCTGCTGGTCACTGCTGGGGAACTGACCCCTCGACACAGAGGCCTGCTGGTCACTGCTGGGGAACTGACCCCTCGACACAGAGGCCTGCTGGTCACTGCTGGGGAACTGACCCCTCGACACAGAGGCCTGCTGGTCACTGCTGGGGAACTGACCCCTCGACACAGAGGCCTGCTGGTCACTGCTGGGGAACTGACCCCTCGACACAGAGGCCTGCTGGTCACTGCTGGGGAAGTGACCCCTCGACACAGAGGCCTGCTGGTCACTGCTGGGGAAGTGACCCCTCGACACAGAGGTCTGCTGGTCACTGCTGGGGAAGTGACCCCTCGACACAGAGGTCTGCTGGTTACTTTTGTAACCCAACCTGTGTGACTACTGTCCCTGTCCCTCTCAGGTCTTTACTGTGGAGTGTGGAATGCTTCCTGGCTGGTCATGCTTTCCCACTTGTCTGTCAACTGCTGGCCTCTGGACAGGAATTTCAGGCTGACAGCTTATGGCTGATCTTCAGCCTACAACCACTCGCAATCCACTCCACAAGTTGGTGACTTAATTAATCTCCATCCAACCCCATGCTAGCTTACAAGGTTAGCGATCGGACTGATCCCTAACCCATTAGCGCCCAACAATCGAAATCCAGGCCTGCTTCAGCCTGTATACACATAAATAACAGATTCAGGAATTCTGTGATGATGGTAAGGGAGAATTCAATTTATTGCATGCTGCAAGTCACTTTTATAAGCAAAATGATGTCATTTCTCAGAACCAATCACAGACCCCAGTCTCACGACCCTGTATGCTGCTGCCCCACCTATCATCATGTGCCTGGGCCACAAGTTGCTCCCTCTTGGGGTAGGGTTAAAGGAACTCCATGACCTCCACGTTGTGCCCTGAGGGATGTTAGCTGAGAACTAGCCCCTAATTAACACTGGATCTTCCCACATCCAGGGACCAGTAGAGTGTCTGGCAATGCCAGACATGGGTCTCCAAGACATGAAACCTACAGAACTAAGTCACTGTCAAGAAGGGACCCTGCCTTCTGACTTCTTATACAATGACGATCCCAGCAGTGGGCGACCGGCCACATGGACAAACAATAGTTGTCCATCAACATTTTCTGAACAGAGCCAGGGATTTGTCAAAGCAGCTAGTGGGCTGAAAAACGGGCTGTATACCTGGTAGTCATGATTGAGTTTCCCCCATTTCATGTGTGCATTAACTAAGCAGTGTGCCTGGGGCTTATTGTGTGAATCCTCTCACAGAACCTGCAAGATTGGGAGATAGGCCACCAACCTCTGTAGGATACCCCGTGTGGGAAGACTTCTGGCGTGTAGAAAATAGAAGTCTGTGATAGTCTGTAATGGGGAAGGCCATGAAATCTAGAAGCCCACAGAACAACGAGGCTGATGCCTTGCTCCGTGCTGTGTTGAGACGAAGGCCAGTGGTAGAGGATAGCACTGTATGGCTACAACAATGACTTGGCCATGAAGTAGATAAGACCACGACACAAGGAAATGCCTGGTGAAGACCATCCTTCTCTCAGGGAAAAGATAAGAACAGCGCCCATTGTGTGCCTATATATTCCAAGATGCCTAGTTAGGGAATATTCCTCAAGGCATAGAAAGTTGACTACATCCAGAAACTTCTGTCTGAAGATTGTGCTTATGTTTTTTTTTTTTCTGCCATTGATACTGCTAGAGGTCTCTTGCTTGCTTGCCCTAAGGCCCAGACTGCCCAGAAGACAACTATTATGGGCCTTGACACAGCTCTGCAAGATGTATGGCCAGCTCTACATTGTGGAAAGTGACTTGGGATCACATTTTATAGGTTATCATGTCCAAGCTTTGGCTACTGAGATGGACAATGAAACACAGTTGCATGTGCCTTACCATGGCAAGACAGCAGGCCTAATAGAGAGGTATGATGGTCTGTGAGACAAATTACACTGTGCCCAGGCCACAGATGTCTGTTCTTTCTGAGTGTGTATGGAATTCCCCATACATTTGGCTAGTAGCTTGCCTAAGCATATCTAGCTTGTGATCTTGATGAAGTGGAGCAACCTGGCTATCTGAGGACCACAGCATGAGAGATGAGTCCAGGCACAAGATCCAAAACCTCTTCAGGAGCTGAAGAGATGGCTCAGTGATTAAAAGCACTGACTGCTCTTGAGGAAAAACCAGCTTTGTTTCCCAGCACCTGCGTGGTGGTTAAGAACCATCTATACATCCAGTTCCATGAGATCTGATGCCCTTTTCTGGCCTCCATGAACACTGCATGCAGTGGTGCACTTAAGTCCATTCAGACAAAACACTCATACATAAAATAGCATGTTTTAATAAAAAAATAATCTCCTGAGGCAGGACCATCAACAAACATGCCGCCAAACTCAAGGATATCTTGTTCCAATTGGATGGGGATGGGCACTGAGTGAAGTGGTAGAACTTGGTACAGTTGTAGTGCATTGTATAGAACACTATGGGGAGATCATGTAATAAAGGGACACCTGTGTGAATGTGTGTGAACTGTGTGAATGTGACTGTAAATACTACCCAAGGCAACAGTGGAATGAGTGACCCTATAATGTGATGGTCCCACTGTACTGGGGACTCCTAGGGTTACTACAGGTTTCATGTGGATTCGTGGGGAGTAGGAGTGGTTGTACCTGATGAGTGTTTGGACTGAGTATTGTACCTGGAGATACCCATACCTAGCTAGGAAGATTCTCCCCACACTTCCCCAGTCACCCCACAAGGAAATGTTTTGTATGCCTGTAACACCAATAAAGAGCCTCCATGGTAGTTTTATCCCCTAGCAGTGATTTTCCTGGATGAGGAGCTATAGAAATAAAGATAAATGTCCTAACAGACCACACTGCAAGTGTACTAAACCAGTCTGTAAGGCTTTAGCCTTTTACATGGATGAGATCATGAAGATGAGAAAGTTAGTGTTACAACAGAAAACAGCCCTAGATTTGGTGACTGCTGCCCAAGGAGGAACTAGTACTGAAACCAAATGAATTTATATAACTGCCAAATAATGAAAGAAATGTAACAGTTGCCTTACAAGAAGCAGACAGGGAGAGACAGACGATCCAGCAATTGACTACTGATGTTCTAGAGCAATGGTTGGATAACATTTCCACTAGCCTAAAGTCAACCACCCTAACCTTAGGAGCTGTTATAGATGATTAATTGGTCATGTATTGTTGCTCCATATACTGTTGCTATGTACTGTGTCCATAAGTTTTCCCTGTGTGCTCCTTATAATCAAGTGCCCAATGTCTAAAAGGGGTGGAATGAAGGGACTAATGGTCATGAGAGCCATGTAAATATTTATACATACAACATGGCACTGGTATGGATTTCCAGGATAACTTACAGGATGGCTAAAAGCCAATACCAGGGGAACCAGGTAGCAGTTAAATGAATTGCCATATAACCAATTGAGACAAGAAACTACCCTTGTGTGATTCCCTGTAAAATCACTGGAACCAAGACTGCATGCCAGAGAAAATAAAATACTTGGCATTTTCCAGTGGTTCTGAGCATCTTCTGTGCTAATTTCCTGGCTCCTTGCAAATTCACCCAAACTCAGACTCCTTGAGGTATTCCAATTTAGAGAGTCAATGATTTCACATGGACTCAGGGTGATACAGACAAAAGTCATATGTAATACATGCACCAAGGTGACCCTGAACATTGACATCAGCCCAAAAGATAAAGAATTGTTTGGAGATTATATTCTACCACTTAACTACCCTGATAGAAGAGTGGCACTTATCGTTTGTAACGTTGCTTTGTAAAGACAAGATAAAAGCCCTGCCTGAAATGCAGAGTGTTGAAAAATAACACAACTACTGAGATACTGAAAAATAGTATTATGTGACAGAAGGAAAATGGAAAATAAATATTGTCATTGTCAGCGATTACTGATGTCCAAAGACCATTA
Organism: Rhizomys pruinosus; assembly: GCA_009823505.1. Classification (NCBI taxonomy): domain Eukaryota; kingdom Metazoa; phylum Chordata; class Mammalia; order Rodentia; family Spalacidae; genus Rhizomys; species Rhizomys pruinosus. The sequence continues at coordinate 2,437,464 of VZQC01008045.1, read as the reverse complement.
TGGGTTGTGCTATCAGTTGATGCTCAAATATTTTAGGCTGATTATTGTTTAATGGAATTTGTTTTAGTCTATCATACATTTATATTTATATTCCTGATTTCCAGGGTTAAAATTGTGTAACTCAATTGTGATTTACTCTCTTGTCACCACATTTGAAATACTTACATGCATTAATGAATACTAATAACTGGATCCATTCACAGCAGCTTGGATAAGGCCTCAGGCACAATATTTAGTAAAATATTCACTAGTGGTTTTAAATGATTGCCAGAGTTGAGGAACTCTTGCCCAGCATATGTGGGAAGTCAGAACATGTATATTCATATACTTCATGCTGTTGGCTCTTCAGTAAGTACTCTTTTTGTGTTCAGAAACTTTGGAGGCTTGCATTCACTCTGCTACTATTTCCTGAATTCCCTTTGCTTCTGTATTGATATGAGGAGAGAAATGGATGTAGGAGGCACTAAAAACAGTTACAACTTGGCCATAAGGCACACAAAAACATTTATCACCTTAGTGCTGTGGATGGGTGCATGCTTTAGAATCCTATGTATCTTGGGCTTTGTTTGAAACCCTCTAAGTTGCTTAGTAAGTATTGATGGTTGCAGCTTGAAAGCCCAGGAGGGAAACAAAAGAGGGTAGGGTGAAAAGGCACACAACTTTCTAGAAGGCAGTTCATGGACAGCACTAGTAATGTGGTCCATAAGGTTTACCTAATATGAAAAATTTATGATCTCTGAGGCCACGCTGGATAGTTTTGGCTGTCAATATAACCTGGAATCACCTGGGAAGAGAGTCTGAATGATGAATTCTGGAGACCTTAGTCTGTGAGGATTGTCTTCTTATTTGAAGTATGAAGATCCAACCAATTGTGATCAGCACTATTTCCCAGGACAGGGGTCCTGAACAGTATGAGAGGAGAATGTTGGGCCTTAGACTCTCTCTCACAATCTCTCTCTCTCTCTCTCTCTCTCTCTCTCTCTCTCTCTCTCTCTCTCTCTCTCTCCTCTTTCGTCTTTCCTTGTTCTTGACTGTGGATGTGATATACCTAGATGCATGTTTTTCCTTCCTTGACTTACCCCAAATGATGGACTATGACCCGGAATTGTATGTCGATAAACCTATTTTCTTCAATGTTGCCTTTTGTCTGAGTATTTTGTCCTAGCAACAGAAATGCAAGTAAGACACAGGCACAGAAACTTTCACCAAGCCAGAGGCAATTAGAATGGACACTGTGACCACAGAGTGAAAGTTCCACAGGGAAATGACTAAGGTCAGGACAAAATTAACTTAATTTTTCCTCTATGCATATTTTATTGAATTTTTGTTCATTTCATACAATACATCTTAATCATATTTAGACCCTGTCCCCTACCATATTTCATGCATTTTATCATGTACACTAAGGCCATTGAGTCATGTTTTTGTCCTGAAATCTCTCTCAGTGTGAGTTCATTCACTGAACTTCGGTGGTCAGCTGTGAGTAGTTTCTTGGCTAAGATTAGGGCCTCCTGCCCATTTCTCCAGTTCTGTGCAGGGCTTTTTTCTGATTGAGTTTGGATGGACATTTTTCATGCTGCCACCATTGCTGTAAGTTCATATGATCAGATCTATTTTTAGCTTTTTAATACTTCTCCTCACTGACTTCCATAGTGAGCAGATCAATTTACAATCTCACCTGAAGTGGTTTACAGTTTCCCATTCCCCATATCCTCACCAACATTTGATGTCACATGTTTTCTTGCTCTTAGCCAGTCTGACTGTATGAGATGAACTCATGAAGTTCTGATTTGCGTTTCCATAATTACTAAAGCTGTTGAACACTTTTTTTATTACACTCCATATATATATACCAAATTTACAAAGTCTGAAAATAAACTATATGTTAATTCCAAAACACATTTGGGATTCACAGTTTAACTATAAACTTGCATGCAGATAAAAAGAAATCTAACTTTACATTCTTAAATTACATAGCAAGTTGAGGAATGTTTTAATATACTTTAGAAAAAGATTTCTTCTTTCCCCTAAATCTTAGAACTGAGGAAAATAGAGACATATAATGCAAGCTATATCTATAGCAATATTATCAGTCAATGTGGTATTATATTTACAGACCAATTACCTACTTTGACTTACATAAAAGAATTTGGGGTTAGGAACCACACATGAAGGATAACATACCTCTTTTTTTCTGAGACTGTGCTTCTTTACAGTATAAAAGCTTCAAGTTCCATCCATTTACCATATTTCATGATGTTGTCATTCTTTATCGCTGCATAGAACTCCATTGTGTAAATGTACCACATTTTCATTATCCATTCATCAGATGAGGAACACTTGGGGTACTTCCTGCTCTTTGCTAATGTGAAAAGAGCAGCAATAAACATGGTGTGCTAGATAGCTTTAGTGTCAACTTGACACACCTGGGTTGAGGAAGCCTCAGTTGGGGAATTGGCTCCATTGGACTGGCCTTTGGCTACATCTGTGGAGTATTGTCTTGAATGCTGAGCAATGTGGGATGGCCCAGCCCACTATGGGTGGTGCCACTCCTGGGCATGTTGTTGTGTATGCTACAAGAAAGCAGCAGGCTAGGCATGGGCCAGGGGATCAAGCTAGTAAGAAGCATTCCTCCATGGTCTGTGCCTCGGCTCCTGCCTCCAGGCTCCTGACCTGAGTTCCTGCCTTTGGCTTCCTGAGTGCTGAACTGTGAGCCTGGAGGTGTGAGCTGAATAAACCCTTTCCTCCCCAAGTTAGTGTTGGTTGGAGTGTTTTGTCACAATTGAAGAGAAACTAGAACACATGGTTATGCATGTATATCTGCTATGGGATGAATCCTTTATTGACCCAATAATACCACTGAGTGGGGATACACTCAGTGGTATTATTGGGTCAAATGGAAGCTTCATTGTGAGTCTTTTAAGATTTTTCCACACTGCTTTCCATAGGGTTGCACAAGTTTGCAATCCCACCAGCAGTGAATGAGTGTTCTCCTTTCTCTATATCCTCTCCAGCATTTGGTATCTTTTGTTTTCTTGATCATAGCCAGTCTTACCGGGGAAAGATTAAATCTTAAAGTGGTTATAAATTTCATTTCCTTACTAATGATGTTGAACACTTTTTAAGATTTTTTTTTAATTTTTATTTTTTTATGTGTATGAGTGTACTGTCTGCATGTAGGTTTGTGCACCCGTGTTGTGTAATGCGTGGAGGTCAGAAGAGGGTGTCAGATTCCCCTGGAACTGGAGTTAAAGAACTGGAGTTAGCTGCCATGTGGGTGCTGGGGATCGAACCCGGGTCCTCTGCAAGAGCAGTCAGTGCTCTTAACCACTGAGCCATCTCTCCAGCCCCAAGACTTTTTTTAACCATCTTTATTTCTTCTCTTGATAGGTATCTGTTCAGATCTTTAGCCCATCTCTTAATTAGGTCACTTGTTTTCTTGTTGCTTTTTTTTTAATTTATATACTCTATACTCTGGGTATTAAATCTCTGTCAGATGTGTCACTAGTGAAGATTTCCTTCCACTCTGTGGGTTTTCTCTTCACTTCCGATTGTTTCTTGGGCTGTACAAAAGCTTTTGAGTTGAATGAGGTCCCACTTGATTGTTGATATTCATTCCTTTGCAACTGTTGTCTTATTTAGAAAGTCTTTTCGAAAACCTTTGTCATTCTTTTAACATTTTCAGAGTTTCAAGTTTCCCACTGAGGTCTTTGATCTATTTAGAGTTGACTTTTGTACAAGCTAAAAGGTAGGGGTTTAGTTTCATTCTTCTACAAGTGGTGATCCAGTTTTGCCATCACCATTTGCTGAAGATGCTGGCTTTCCTCCATTGAGTGTTCTTGAACCCTTTGTCAAATATCAGGTTGTTGAAATTGCATGTACTCAAGTTTGACACTTCAATTTTTTTTTCTTGATCTACAGGTTTATTTTTGTGCCAGTACCATACTGTCTCTATGACTATAGCTCTGGGGCTGGAGAGATGCCCTAGCGGTTAAGAGTGCCAACTGATCTTGCAGAGGACCTGGGTTAGATCCTCAGCACCCACATGGCGGCTGAGAATCGTCTGTAACTCCAGTTATAGGGGAATCCAAAGCCCTCTTCTGACCTCCACAGCATTGCACGACATGGGTGCACCAACCTACATGCAGACAGTACACTCATACACATAAAAAAAAAATTTTTAAGTGACTATAGCTCTGGAATATAGTTTGAAGTCTGGTATAATAACACCCCCCTCCCATTACTCTTTTGCTCAGGGTTGCCTTGGCTGTCTGGTCTTTTTTTCTTCCTTATGAAGTTTGGGGTGTTTTTTCCTAATTCTGTGAACAAACTCATGGGGATTTTGATTGGGATTGAATTGAATCTATATATTAGGATGGTCATCTTTACTATATTAATTCTTCTAATCCATGAGTATGGGAGGTCCTTCCATCTTTTTGTGTCTTCTTTAATCTCCTTCTTCAAAGATATGAACATTTCATTGTAGAGATCTTCAATGTCTTTGGTCAGGTTTGTTCTGAAATATTTTATTTTCTGAGGCTTTTGAGAATAGGAGGGCTTCCATATACTCCTCCAATTGCTTGTTATTGGCATATAGAAAGGCTACTGATTTTTGAAGATTGATTTTGTAATCTGCCACTTTCCTTAAACTGTTAATCATTTATAGGAGTTTTCTGGTGGAATTTTTGGCACCCTTTAGGTATAATAATATGTCATCTGCAAAAACAATAGTTTGACCTCCTGTTTTCCAAGTTATAATCCTTTAATTTCCTTCTCTTGTCTTATTGCTCCAGCAAGAGTTTCAAGTGCTACATTGAAAAGGAGTGGAGATAGTGGCAGCAAGGCTGGTTCCTGAGTTTAAGGGGAATGCTTCTATTTTTTCTCCATTTAGAATGATGTTGGCTGTGGGTTTTTTGTATATGGTTTTAATTATGCTGAAGAATGTTTTCTCCAGTCCAATATCCTCTAAGACTTTAAACATAAAAGCACATTGAATTTTGCCAAAGGCCTTTCCTGTATTAAATGAGATGATCATGTGTTTTTTGTCTTTGAGTCCATTTATATGATTTATGACATTTATTGATTTAGATGTTGAACCATCCCTGCATCTCTGGAATAAATTGAACTTGTTCATGGTGGATGACCTTTTTGATGTGTATTGGTATGCAGTTTGCAAGAATTTTATTAATAATTTTTGCGTTTGTATTCATTAAAGATATGGGTCTATAGTTTTCTTTTTTGGTTATATCTTTGTATTAGAGTCATGCTGGATTCATAGAAGGAATTCAGGATATTTCCCTCTGTTTATATCCTTTTGAATAACTTAAGTAATATGGTTTTAGGTTCTCTTTAAATGTCTGATAGAATTCTGTCATAAATCCATCTGGGCTTGGGCTTTTTTAGTTCAGTAGTTTTGTATTACTGTTTCAATTTCCTCATACTTTATGGGTCTGTTTAAACTGTCGATCTCTTATTTTTTAAGCTTTGTTGAATCCCATGAATTCAGATATTAATCCATGTCTTTTAGTTTTTCAAATGTAATAGAGTATAGTTTTTAAAGTATTGCTGTATGATATTTTCAATCATTTTGTTGTCTGTTGTACTGTTTCCCCTTTCCTTTCTAATTTTATCGATTTGGAGTTGCTCTTTCTTTTGGTTTTCTGGGCTAAGGGTCTTCTCTATCTTGTTTGTCCTTTCAATGAACCAGCTCTTGTACTCATTGACTCTTTGTATTGTTTTTCCCTTTCTATTTCATTAATCTATGCTCTGATTTTTGTTATTTCTTCTTATCTGTTGGGTTTGGGATTAATTTGTTGTTGTCTTTCAAGTATCTTTATTTGTAACATTAAGTCATTTATTTGTGCTCTTCTGTGTGTTTTTTTTTTAATGTAGGCAGTTAGAGGTATAAATTTCCCTCTTAGAACTGCTTTTAAACTGTTCCAAAGGTTTTTGTTGTGTTGTATCTTCCTTTTCATTTAATTCCAAGAATACTTTATTTCTTAATTTCTTTTTTCATTATTCATTATTCAGGTGTGTGTTTTTCAATCTCTGCGAGTTCCTGTAGTTACTAAGGTTTCTTCTGATCTTGACCCTAAGTTTTGTTGCATTGTGGTTTGATAGATTGCATGGAATTATTTCAATTTTTTTTTTGTATTTGTTGAGGTTTGTTCTGTGTCATGGTATGTGGCCAATTTTGGAAAAGGTTGAATGGAAAGTATATTATTTAGTGTTTGGGTGCATTATTTGGTAGATGTCTGCTAGATTTATTTGGTGTATTGTATTGTTCAGTTCAGATGTCTTTCTGTTTATACTTTGTCCAGTTGACCTGTCTAATGGACACAATAGGGTATTGAATTTCCTACTACTAGTGTGTTGGGATTAATCTGTGCCTTAAAGTCCTGTAGAATTGTGTTTGTGAAATTCAGTGCACCAAGGTTTGGTGCATATAAATTCATGATTGTGATATCTTCTTGGATAATTTTTCCTTTAATAAGAATGGAGTGAACCCATTCATCTCTTCTGATTAGTTTTAGTTTGAAGTCTATTTTTCTGATATTAGAATAGCAATTCCTGCTTGCTTCTGAGTGCCATTTGCTTGGAATATTTTTTCCACCCTTTCATCTTTTTTTTTTAAATTGATTTTTATTGATGCTTTGTGCATTTCATACATTTTTTCCAATTCAGTTCAGGCTTATTTCCCTTTCCCCCCGCCCCCCCACCCCATCCCAGATCATGCATTCCGCCATAACTGTCTGCATCTTTCTCTCAGTTTTTTTTTTTTCATTTTTAGCTATAAGTGATAATCCATGAGTACTAGCATCCTTCATGCAAAACCTATCTGCAGGCTGTTGTGCCCAAAACACCTACAGCCCCACCATCCAGTGGGGGGTGACAGGTTGTTTGTTCAATCAAGTTGATCAAATGAGTGTCCAGACTACATTGCTGTAGTTTCACCATTCACCCCAATCGCAGCCCTTACATTCTACCACGCCCCCTCTTCCGCAGGTTGTTCCCTAGGCTTAGAAAAGGGGCACAGGTGGATGAGAGGTAAAACAGTCCACTCTCTCTGGAGCTGTTGACTTGGATGTTTCCTTTCATGGGGGCTGACAGTTTTTCCAGGAAAAACCTTTCGAACCTACTAATAAAGCACAAGCAA